>JAJOOO010010926.1:0-49066 GCA_029582685.1 Solanum piurae
ACTAAAGTAAGGGTTCGCAATTGTAGCTATTTGATTTTAGTTTTAGTCTTGTGAACTTTTTTATTTTAGTTTGTAATTGTAGGTTGTAGCTTTTGCAAGTTTGTAAAGGTCTGTAGTTTGATTAACATACGAAATTTCATACTATTTTTTGCGGTGATATGTAATTATAGTCTTCGTACTATATTTTCTCTTATTGATGCAATATATCATTATCTTTTTTGTTTCACTATATCAAAGTATTTAGAGAAGTGAGAAGTTATTAAATATTTTAAAGACATTTTCTTATTGGGTAAACCGAAAACCGAACCGATAACGACCAAAAACCGATAAACCGAAAACCGATAAAAAATATCTTATCGGTTTGTTATTGGGTTGGCATATTTAAAAACCGAAAATCGATAAACCGAACCGATACTACATATAACCGAACCGAACCGACCGATGCACACCCCTATATCTGTGTATCCTTTTTTATTCCTAAAAAATAGCAGATGAAATAGAAGTGAAATAGAAGGCTTAGAGGGGAGATAATGAAATTATGTGATTGGGTCTTCCAAAAGTTATCAGGATAAAAAACATAACTCTTTTGGGAATATGGCGAAATTGTCATTTACACATGTAAACTAGACGAGGGGCTTATTTTTTTCTGAACTTAATTTTTTGTATTATTACATGCTTAAACAATGTGAAGGTCCTATTATCCCCTCCTCCCCCTCTTCTTCGAACTTAATTTTGTTCATATTATTTATATCAATATTCAAATTTTCTTATAATTATACATGAACAATATGAAGGTCTTCGCATTATCATGTCATTTAAAAATTACATATAAATGTATATAATAAAAATTTAAAATTTATATTACACTAAATAAAATCAAAATCTATGAAATTTTGTACAATTAGTAACTTCATCAATATGATACTGACATTTTAGTGAATGACAAATAGGAGAGTCAAATACAATTTTTCTTATCCTACCAAATAATTTCATCATAATTTTTCCAAAATAGTCCAAAAATATTATTATAATTTTTTTAATATATAATTTGCCAATTTTTTTTAAGAATTTACCTATTTCCTTGGAAAATTATTTACTCTATTAATCTAATCAAGAACATACCAAATTAACCTATTTTCCTCGGAAAACTATTTATTCTATTAATCTAATCAAGAACATACCAAATTATATTTTAAATATTTATTTAATTTAAATTTGTTAAGAAGTTTAGAAAGAAATACTAAAAATGATGTTTTCAGAATAAAAATAAATATTTCAAATCATATTTGTTTATACTAGTGTGACAATTTTTTTTATTAGATTTTGAATTATCAAACAAGATGTGAATTACGTGGGAGATGTTGAAATTTTCATTATATACAGTTGTAGTTATAAAAACATAACAACATAAGTACATAACTTGTTTATATTAATTAAATAAATATTAATCATCTATGTTAAAGTTAGAATCCCCTTTTAAGCACTTACAATATGAAAATTGATTAAGTTGACTTGTTACATCATTTAGATATTAAATATTTAATTAGTGTTTTAAAAAATAATCACGCAATGACAATATGAGACATACTTGCACATTAATTATTCCATTTAAAATAAAATTACATGTATATAAATATCTATAACAAAATAAGAAAAACATTATATTATTCGGTGAGTTCTTTAAAAAATGACCGTTTTCTATCGGATCAATACAAACTTGACCTTTTGTTTAGAGCAAATTAAATTACACAAAATATATCACATTTCAAATTAGTTGCGTATAAAATTAAAATAAATTAATTCATAGTAACTTCATTAATATGATATTGATATTTGGTGAGTGACAAATAGAAGAGTCAGATATAATTTATTTTCACATCACCAAACTATTTTATCATAATAATTTTTCCAAAATAGTCCAATGATATTATCCTAGTATCCTATAGATTTTGTCAATTCTTAAAATTTTATTTATTTTCTATTGCAAATCTTTTGTTTTATTGATTTAATTAAGAACATATCAAAGAATAAAATAAATAAATCTATATACATTTAATTTGTCTTAGTTAAGTGGTTTCGCAAAAAAAAAAATGCTAAAGAAGGAAAATATAATGACAAAGCAAATATTTTGTATGATAATTTTAAAGCATAATACATAAACATGAGCCTTAACTTGACTTCAGTGGACAACTATGCCCTCCAACTTTGAGTGTGCACAAATAAACACTTAAGCTTGTATAAAATTGAACAGGTTAACACACCTGTACTACATGACATAATATACACGTAGGATGCCATGTAAGATCCTAGGGTGCCATGTAGGACGAATGTGTCAATTTGTTCAATTTTATACAAATTTAAGTGTCTACTTGTACACACCCAAAGTTAAAGACCATAGTTCAAGGAGCATAATATGTACAAATTTTAGTTGGTTAATATAATTATCAGTTTTGACCCAAAAAAGAAGAAGGCATAATACATATATTGGACCCTAAACTTGGCTTCAAATTTCAACTTTGTCCTCCAACTTTCATAGTGCACAAACAAGCACTTTAACTATCCAACATTTTAATAAATAAACACGCGTGTCCTACCTGACAAAACGCGTGATGTGCACGTATTTTGCGCGAGTTAGGAGTAATTTTTGAGGCCCACAACAGTTAAAAAATGCTGAAATGACAAATCTACCCTTAATCAATCCCTTTTATATATATCTTTATATTTCCAAATCAAAATCTCATTTCTCTTTCCTCCTCTTTCAAATCAAATTTTTTTTCCTCTCTTTTAAAACGATTTGTGCTCCTATTTAGTGCAAATGGCTTCTAATTTTTTTTGTCATTGTGGAAAAAGAGCTATAACCCTTGTATATTAATTAAAAATAATTTTAATTTTTTTTTAGTTCTAAAATGGACGTGTAAAGTATTTAATTAGTTGGCAGCCATTGAGTGGCTCACTAATACACGTGGCAGCGTTTGCATTTCACGCTCTTTGCCTCCAAAAATCGTGTGTTTATTTATTAAAAGATTGGATAGTTAAAGTGCATGTTTGTGCACTATGAAAGTTGGAGGTCAAAGTTGAAATTTGAAGCCAAGTTTAGGGTCCAATATATGTATTATGCCAAAAAAAATTTACGTATTGCACTAACATTAAAATTAGGCATAATACATGAACATGACCCTTAACTTGACGTCAGCTGACAACTATGACCTTTAACTTTGAGTGTGCACAAGTACACACTTAAACTTGTATAAAATTGAACAAATAGACACACACATCACGTGACATCCTACATGGCAATTTCCATACTATGTGGTGTCCAATATGTATTATGCCACATATGACTCATGTGTCTACTTGTTCAACTTTATACAAGTTTAAGTGTCTACTTGTGGACACCAAAAGTCGAAAGGTATTAATGTGAAATGAGGCCAAGTTAAAGGGCACATTAATGTATTATATGTGAGATATATTTGATTCACTCGATCTAGTAAAGCACCAAATTCTTGTCGTGCTTCTCCATATTTAGGGTTTGAAAAATAATAATTACGCGAGTTGTATTTGATTCGCTCGATCTAGTGAAACACCGAATGTTTGTCGTGCCTCTCCATATTTAGGGCGCGACAAAATAATAATTATGCGAGTTATGTTTGATTTGCTCTATCTAGTGAAACACCGGATACTTGTCGCGCATCCTTATATTTAAGGCGTGACGAAGTATAATTATGTGAGTTATGTGATTCAGTCGATCTAGTGAAGTACCGGGTGCTTGTTTCACCTCCCCAAATTTAGAGCGTGACAAAGTATAATCGTGCGAGTTTTTTTATTCTCTCGATCTAGTGAAGCACTTGATGCTTGTTGTGTCTCCCCATATTTAGGGTGTGATAACAAATAATTATGTGAGTTATATTTGATTTGCTCGACCTAGTGAAACATCGAATACTTATCGTGCCTCTCCATATTTAGGACGTGACAAAAAGATAATCACGCGAGTTATATTTGATTTGCTCGATCTAGTGAAGCACCAAATGTTTATCGTGCTTCTTCATAATTAGGGTGTTACAAAAAGATAATTATGTGAGTTATGTTTGATTCACTCGATCTAGTGACACACCAGATACTTGTTGCGCCTCCCAATTTTTAGGACGTGATGAAGTATAATTAGTGAGTAATGTTTGATTCAGTCGATCAAGTGAAGCATCGGGTGCTTGTCGCACCTCACTATATTTAAAGCCTGACAAAGTAGAATCACACAAGTTTTTTTATTTGCTTGATCTAGTGAAACATTTGATGCTTATAGTCTCTCTCATATTTAGGGCTTGACAAAAAATAATTACGCGAGTTATATTTGATTCACTCGATATAGTGAAGCACCGAATGTTTGCCTCCCCATATTTAGCCCGTGATAAAAAATAATTATGCATATTATATTTGATTCGCTCGATCTAGTGAAACACCGAATGCATATCGTACCTCTCCATATTTAGGATGCGACACTATTATACATGAACTATACGAAATAAATTTACATAATCATATCATCTAAAACAAAATTACATATAAACATCTATAACTCAATAAAAGAGACAATTTATTTTGCTATAGAGCAAATCAAATTACAAAAAAAAAATGTAGTCTTTTCTAATATCATTAATGTATAAAATTAAAATAAACTAATATTATAAAAACTCTATCAACATGACATTAATATTTTGATAAGTGACAAATACAATAACCACATATGAACCTATTCACACCTTACCTATTTTCTCGCTTGGAAACTTTCTTTAATTAATCTAATTAATAAGATACTAAAAAATGAAAAATTAAATCTCTCTTCATTTTCCTTTTTTTCCTTAAAAGTCCAAAAAAATTAAAAATTTAAACACGAATCTCTTTTACATATACGACTGTTAAATGTATTTAGACAGAAAATCACGCAAAACACTAAAAGAAATAACATATTTACTCTCTAATATCGACTATTTACACTATATAAATAAAGAAAAACTAAAGGGTATTTACGTACACCAAATCATTATTATACTTCTTATGAAAAAGACAAAGTAGGTTTAATTTAATCAAATTAAAAAGATAAAGTGAACGCCGTCAGATTAAGTATCTGCCGGAAAAATTAAATTAACGGTGATCGGCGTTTTCTCCGGCGGGCCACATGGGCCTTTGTATTTTTCCTATAAATAGGGCTCTCCCCACTCAATTCTTTTCACTTTCATTTGTGTTCTCTTCTTTCTCTCTCTAGAAAAAACTCTCTGTTTTTTTCTCTACAGATATACAAAGCACAAAAATTATATAGTAAAAATAAGAGAAATTTATTATTTTAATATAAATAAAATCAAATTTTATTTATATTAATAATTTTTTTTTCTCTTTGACCCTTTCTAGATTTCGTGGTGCTGTTTGGAGGTACTTTTCCCTTCTCTTTCTCTCTCTCTCCACACAATTTGATTAATAAATAATACTGTAATATATAATTAATAGTAAAAGAGTAAATAAAAAATGGATCGAATAAATTTTGTTGAAAAATAGATCGAAAAAGTGACTATTTAGTGGATTAAATTGGGTTTGATCTGAAGTGAATAGTGTGTGTGGAATTGAGAATTTCTTTGGTAAATTGACTAATGGTTTGTGTAAATTTTTAATTTTTTTTGATTGGTTGTTAGATTATTGGAAACCCTAATTGGAATTGGTAAAGATTGAATCTGTTTGATGAATTTTTTGATTGGTAGGGTTCAATCTGGTATTTAATCTGGAAAGGTGTTAGGGGTGATTTAGTTGGGTGATAGTTGTTGTTAGCTGTATTATTTATGCACTGAGTGTATTTTTGTCACATTGGTTGGATTTGTTTTTGATGCATCATTAATTTTGTGGAGTTGGGTACTGTTTGTTGCATTACTTACTGTATATTTTATTGTGGGGAAATGAAAAGATAGGACTGTTTATGTGTTGTTTTGATGAGTTTGTAATGGTGGATTAATAGATGTGAATGATTGAGGCTAGGGTTTGTTAGGGGAATATGGGTAGATCTTTCGGAAGGCTATGAGAGAATGTTGACATACAGAATTTTTATGCATTTGGATATAGTTCATATACAGATTGGAAAAATCATGTGTAATATAGGAACGAATTGCACCGAAGGGGAATGGGTGTGGCCTAGTGGTTAGTGAAGTGGGTTTGAGAACATTGAGGTCTCAGGTTCGAATCCCAATTGAGGTGTCTCATTTGTCTGATACCTGTTGTTGGTGGGAGCTGGTTACTCTTGGAATTAGTCGAGGTGTAAAAAAAAGAGAGGAGAAATATAGGCACCAATTTTGAAAAGAACTGATAACTTTCTTTGGAATTTGTGCAATCTCTGTGGCCCATTTTCCTTCCTCTTAGTTCTGTAGTTGTTTTTCCTCGTATTTGGTTGTTGAGGCTCATTCGTAATTGCATGGTGTTGCATAGGATTTGAACTTGCAGATATTTTTAGGGCTTGAGCTTGGTGATGATTTTTCAGTGTCTTTTTGCCTTCTCTTTATTGTTTCATTGATTATGACACAGTTAATCTTTGTGCTACTGTAACAATCAAGATTCAAGAGTTTAACTCCCCGATCATAGCATGCCTGAGTTTTTTTTTGGTTTTCCTTTTTTTTCTGCTGAAAGATGAATTGCTGATTGAGATATTAATTTGATCATGCAGGCTATAACTATACGTTCCTGTTTTAAGATTTTGCAACTGTAGCTGTGACTTGTGAGTGCTGACTGCTACTAAAGAAATTCACTTGCTTCATGATTTTAGTATTCCAAATAGACGACGATGATGTAAGCCTTATGTTGTAGAGTGAATTGCAAACCTATGTGTTTGATGGATGTGACTTTTGTCCTTTAATCAAGTTTGTTGCATTCCCCAAATTGCAGTCTTTCTTGCTTTTAATGTTCTTTGAGCAATAAAGAGGTTAGAATAGTTGTCAATAGCTCTGCAATAATTAAATATTTGCAAGAGGTGGTGGTATAAGCTCTTTTTGTTCAGTGTATATGCAATTATATTTGAGATGGGTTCTAAAGGAAGGGCGTTGTTTGATCTTAATGAACCCCCTGCTGAGGATGAGCAGGTTAATGATGGTGTCCTCTGTTTACAGCCTCAGAGAGCAGTTCCCTCTTCTAGTACCAACACTTCTGAGTTTTTGGCATCTTCTGTTGATCCTCCGGGGATAGTAAACAATCATGCATTTTCCCATGCCTCTTCCGTTTCATGTTTTCAGCCCTTTGTTCGGTCAAAAGGTGCAGAGGCATCTAGAGCTCCCGAGGAACATGGGAGTGCTGGGCCCTCAACTTCGGGTGGTGCTTCATTATCTAAATCAAGTCAGGAACATACAATGAAGTTTTTGCTCCAGCCAGATCTTAACTCTCTTGATATGCAAGTGACTGAAAAGGAAGAAGGTGAATGGTCTGATGCAGAGGGTTCAACATATGCAGATAAAAATTGTGGCTTCATTGATAAGTCGAATACTGATGTTGATAAAGCTTCGCAGGAGAAATCAGCAGTTGAGCCGGTGAGCAATAGTGATAAAGTTGGCTCTGTTGATAATGCTTCTCAGGATAACGAGAAAAGGAATGGTGAAAATTACAATATTTCTTCTTTAGAATTAGATCGTGATACAAGTGACAGGAAAAGCAATAGTAGCAGAAATTCTGAAACCAGTAGTAAAGCTGATATCACCATGGATGGTCAGGAGGATTCTGGGCAGGTGCCAAAGCATAGAGAGATTAGAGGTGTTGAGGCAAGTCATGCATTGAAGTGTGCTAACAATTTTGGTAAGCGTCCTAAGGTTGACCAGCAGAAGGAAGCGATGCTGGGAAAGAAGCGCAGTAGGCAGACCATGTTTCTTGATTTGGAAGATGTTAAACAGGCAGGTTCTCAAAAAAGTGTTGCTAGGCGCCAAAATTTCCCAGCACCTGTTACAACTCGCATTGTGAAAGAGTCTCGTAATGTTCCTCCGCCTTCTGAAAAGAATGGGGAAAAGCAGAGTCAGGTACTTGTCAAAGATATGAAACAAATTGATTCAACTAATGAAGGAAACTTGCCTATGGAATCTAATGATTCTAGATCTGAATCCAGTGCTGATGTGAACCTAGCACCTCTAGGTCGGCCAAAACGGTTGAATAGTTCTACTGACCTCACGTCTGAGGCTCAAACACCACCTATACCTAGACAGAGTTCTTGGAAACATCCCACAGATCAGAGGCAAAATAGAAATTCACAGTTTCCTGGTAGGAAGCCTGCTCTGACCAGTCAAAATTCCATGGAATCAAAATTGGGTGCCAAAAAACCTCCATCCAAGAAGCAACCTATAGTAAGTAGCCCGTGCCAAGATACATCTGTAGAACGCCTTATTCGTGAGGTGACAAACGAGAAGTTTTGGCAACATCCAGGTACTTTTGAGTTCCACTTGATTATTATTCTCATCTTTTATCATTGTGATTATTACCATTACTTTTCGTTGAATCAATATTTGCTTCGTTAGTCTTCTGTCTTGAGTTTTTTTTTCTTCTCTATGCTTTTTAAGCTATCATAGCATATAAACTTTTTCCTGTTGATTCTTGTTTGGGGTATGTCCAGCTTTCTGATGCTCCAACTTAGGTTTCAATAGAGCATTGCTCTTACTGTGCCTAGTAAGGTATGTGATGGGAGATAAGCATTTATTTTATCAAAATTTGCATTTCCCTAGAAAATTGTTAGAATGAGTAGTGCACAAGCAAATCCCTTCGCTTTTCTTGTGCTCTATAATAATGATTGTGTCATGAGATAGTACGGAATTCATCTTTGCTCTAGGTTTTATTCGAAGAAGCAAGTATGTGTTTTTTCCCACTGGGCACTGGACCGAAGTGGTCATTCAAGATCTATTAACCCTTTAAACTTCTTTTATGTTGTATTTTTCATTTTTCAAGTGTTCTGGATCATAAAACTTTCTTTTTGTTTTCATTGGAAAGCTATAAACTGGTACCATTTTACCAGCTGAACGTTGTCGCATCTCTCTTTCTTGTATGATCAGTCAGTTTCCTTATGATGGTTCAAGTGTATTCAATAACATGTGTTTTATACTACCACTTTCTTCTAGGTTGTTTTACTGGCCATATTTAGCTTCCTGTCCTATGGAATGCTTGGTGAGGCAGGATTTACTGTTTTAGTTTATTAAGTGGTGGTGTTTATATTACTCAGGCCCATGCATAGCAAAGGGGATCCTCCAGCTTCATCTGGTGGGCATCTCAATCATCAGGATAGCTTGTGGGATGGAAGAATTTTTGTGTCATCTCAAAGTTGGCTATATGATTATTAGTGTATTTTTCATGATTTCCATGACTAACCTGTTCATATGTATCAGGATAAAGTTCTGAGTACATCTTTGTGTTAGCTAACTTTATTGTTTAATGATTCTTCGGTTTGCTCCTCTGAAGCGCCTGTTAGGCATGTTGAGTAGCGAGTCGCATTATACTGCTCCTTGAGCCTCATAAGGATTTTTTTTTCAATTTCTTATTTGCCTTTGTTATGTCAAAAAGTGGTGTGGTGCATGAAGTTCCATCATATGGTGTATTATTAAGGGGTGAACTTCTCTTCATGTCAGATGAAGCGGAGCTTCAGTGTGTACCTGGTCAGTTTGAATCTGTGGAAGAGTATGTTAAGGTGTTTGAACCCTTGCTCTTTGAGGAGTGCCGGGCACAGCTGTACAGTACTTGGGAGGAGATGGCTGACACAGGAACCCATGTGAGGGTCCATATTAAAAATATTGAACGGCGAGAAAGAGGTATAATGTGGCAACTTTATTTATATATTTATTTTATCCTTTGACTTGGATATGAGGAACAACTTTGTTTATACCAAATACATATTTGGGAAGCTATTCAATTCCCTCATCATTCAGTGGGGACGAAGGAGGTCGAACAATTAATGTCGTGACTTTGAGCTGCTCTTGAGGGATTCATTTTTTCATTTTATCTCTAGGTTTTCCTAGTTTTTCGAGTATCAAGCATGACAAATTTTTACTGTATCGAGGATAACAGAAGTGTTTGGGAGGTCCACCTAATATAGCTTACTCTTAGAATGGCTTCACTCTGAGAGAGTAAACACGCACACACACACATTAAAGAGAGAGTTTAAGAGCCAGGAAGTTTTGGTCGGCCTGGCTGAATTTCTTTTCGTCCCTTTCTAATCAGCACTGTGTTCCTTCTGCACAGGATGGTATGATGTAATCCTTTTTCCAGATTGTGAGTGGAAGTGGTTATTCAAAGAGGGTGATGTAGCAGTTCTCTCCACTCCACGTCCAGGATCAGGTTGGTACTATATAACATTCTGTTGGTGTGTATTTCAAATTTCCTATGTTTCTTATTAATATTTTCGTACCAATTAAGCAGTCCGATCACGGAGAAGTGGCACCTCAACATTCGGGGATGGTGATGAGCCTGAAATTAGTGGTCGTGTGGCTGGTACTGTGAGGCGACACATACCTATTGATACTCGAGACCCTTCCGGAGCCATCCTGCACTTCTATGTTGGAGATCCATATGACACCAACAGGTCAGTGATTAGACTTTTTAATTCCTTCCGCCTTCCGTTACTAGTGAGCTAAACGTCTTTGTATTTTGTTCTTTCAGCAATATTGGTAGTGATCACATACTGCGGAAACTGCAACCAAGAGGCATCTGGTTTCTGACCGTTCTGGGTTCTCTAGCTACCACCCAACGAGAATATGTAGCTTTACATGCATTTCGGCGTCTTAATCTACAGGTTATATCTTAAAGCCAGCTCTTTCCTGGAAATTCCTTTTCTGCCTGTTTACCAGTTTGAATAAAGAATTATGGTCTTATGTGTAGATGCAAAATGCAATTCTTCAGCCAAGTCCGGAGCATTTCCCTAAGTATGAAGAGCAGACACCTGCAATGCCTGACTGCTTTACGCCAAACTTTACTGACCACTTGCACAGGACCTTTAATGAACCACAGTTAGCAGCAATCCAATGGGCTGCAACGCATACAGCTGCTGGAACTAATGGTATGACAAAGAGGCAAGATCCATGGCCTTTTACTCTAGTTCAAGGGCCACCTGGTACAGGTAAAACACACACAGTGTGGGGAATGCTGAATGTCATCCATCTTGTTCAGTATCAGCACTATTACACAGCATTGCTCAAGAAACTTGCTCCTGAAAGCTATAAGCAGAATAACGAGAATAACTCCGATAATGTTGTTACTGGATCCATTGATGAAGTCCTGCTAAGCATGGATCAGAATCTCTTCAGAACCCTCCCAAAGCTATGCCCAAAACCTAGAATGCTTGTCTGTGCTCCTTCAAATGCTGCAACTGACGAGCTTCTTGCACGTGTTCTTGATCGTGGATTCATTGACGGTGAGATGAAAGTTTATCGACCTGATGTTGCACGAGTTGGGGTGGATTCCCAAACGCGTGCCGCCCAAGCAGTTTCTGTGGAGCGGAGAACTGAACAGCTTTTGATGAAGAGTCGTGATGAAGTTTATGGGTGGATGCACCAATTGAGAGCTCGTGAAGCTCAGTTGTCGCAGCAGATAGCTGGCCTTCAAAGAGAACTAACAGTTGCTGCAGCTGCTGGTCGTGCTCAGGGATCTGTTGGAGTTGACCCTGATGTTCTTATGGCTAGGGACCAAAATCGAGATACTCTATTGCAGAACCTTGCGGCAGTGGTTGAGAATAGAGATAAAATACTGGTGGAGATGTCCCGCCTTCTGATTTTGGAGAGTAGGTTCCGTGGTGGTAACAATTTCAACATGGAGGAAGCTCGTGCTAGTCTGGAGGCTAGTTTTGCCAATGAAGCTGAAATTGTTTTCACTACTGTCTCAAGTAGTGGGAGAAAATTATTCTCTCGTCTTACCCATGGTTTTGACATGGTAGTCATTGATGAAGCAGCCCAGGCCAGTGAAGTAGGAGTCCTTCCTCCTCTTTCTCTTGGTGCAGCACGATGTGTTCTTGTTGGGGATCCGCAGCAGCTTCCTGCTACGGTTATCAGCAAAGCAGCTGGAACTTTGATGTACAGTAGAAGCCTCTTTGAGAGGTTTCAGCAAGCAGGCTGCCCAACTATGTTGTTATCAGTGCAGTACAGGATGCACCCACAAATTAGGGATTTTCCTTCTAGGTACTTTTATCAAGGTCGCCTTAGTGATAGTGAAAGTGTTGTGAATCTACCTGACGAAGTTTACTACAAGGACCCTTTACTGAAGCCTTACATCTTTTATGACATTACACATGGTCGGGAATCACATAGAGGTGGATCCGTTTCATATCAGAATACACATGAAGCACAGTTTTGTCTTCGTTTGTATGAGCATCTTCAAAAAACTTGTAAATCTCTTGGTGTTGGGAAGGTTACTGTAGGTATAATCACTCCATACAAGCTGCAACTTAAATGCCTCCAAAGGGAGTTCGGGGATGTTTTAAATTCTGAAGAAGGAAAGGACATTTACATAAATACTGTGGATGCTTTCCAGGGTCAAGAGCGTGATGTTATTATAATGTCATGTGTGCGTGCCTCAGGTCATGGTGTTGGATTTGTTGCAGATATACGGCGAATGAACGTTGCTCTTACTCGTGCAAGACGAGCTCTTTGGGTATGTTACTTCGGACTCTGTTTATGTGCATAATGGTATAATCATAATATATACGTGCAAAAGGCAACATATGAGTCAATATTAACTTTAATCTTTATTGGTCTCTTAACAGGTAATGGGTAATGCCAATGCTCTGGTGCAATCAGAAGATTGGGCTGCATTGATTGCTGATGCCAAAACCAGAAAATGTTACATGGACATGGATACTTTGCCTAAGGACTTCTTGCTACCCAAGGCAACTTCTCATGCTCCTCCACCAACCAATATGCCTAATAATCGAGGTTTAAGATCTGGGTTACGACATAGAATATATGATCCACACATGGAGCCCAGGTCAGGAACACCTTCAGAAGATGATGAAAAGCCAAATGCATTACATGTAAGGAATGGAAGTTATAGGCCTCCTAAGCCATCACTGGACAATTCGTTGAATGATTTTGATCAATCTGCTGATAGATCTAGAGATGCCTGGCAAAATGGAATACAGAGGAGGCAAAATACAGCTGGAATTGGGAGAAGAGACCTGTAGTTAGTGTCCATGAATATGTGCCACATATCACAGGGACCAATCATTTTTGTTCCTGATGTTGTCTTTTCTCCTGGCTAGGAGATTGGTTGATGGCACAGCTACGCATGCTGATCTTATGTGCAACATGGTTTGGTATAAAGTACTCCTTGGTGATGCAAGAATGGAAGGCTATATGGAAGTAAGGAAGCTGTTTTTTTTTTCTGAAGACTTTGCTCCTGGCTTGGACAGAGGTTGATAACACAGCTGGTCAAGCAGCTGATTTCGTGTTCAGAATATTGTTTGACAAAAGAATTCTTGTCAATGAAGAGAATGGGTGGGTATGTCAGAAAGGAAGAGATCCTGGTTGATTATGGTGGTACTGTTGGAAGCTTTAACCAGTTAATGGGACTTTCAGCATGGGAGCTCAGTCGTGCCTGAAGTACTTTTGCTGACAGATTATAATGGTAAATGTTTGAAATAAATGATGTTAGTATATGCTTGCTTCGGTTGGGATGAGAAGGAAAAAAGCTTATCTCAGCAAATGATCTTGAATATACAGCCATTCGGCTGGAAAATGGCAACCCTCTATGATTGCTTCTCTGTTGATGATATATACCATCGAGACTGACCCTAGAGACTTTGCAGCATGGTGTAAGTAGTATGTCTGGCCTTGACAAGACAACTAGTCCATGAAAGAAGCCCAGGCCAGAGAGAGAACTGAACTTGGCCATGTGGTGATATTGTTTCAGAAAGTTACCGAACTCATTGAAGGCTCTGAACATGGAACTCTGGTCAGATGGCAAGTCTGTGATTTGCAGAACCATTACGAGCTGCTGATGAACAAGTCACAGGAACACATATAAACTGACTGAGTAGAGTCCCAAATGTTGATATGGAGGGACCTGGAAGATAGCAACTAGTTCTGTACATATTCGTGTGGAGAGCATAATTCTTTTCATTAGGTGGTAGTCTCATACTTAGGAATGTTGCAGTACTTTTTGTTATCCTTCTCAAATGAAATCTTGAAGTTCATATCTTGTCTTTTATTAACTGTGTCCCTTTTCCATGTTCAATTCATTTATTGTATGTTCGATCACATTCATCAATGAAAAATGAAAGAAGGATGTTGCGTTTTAGTTCAACTCTCTCAACTATGTATTGCACTTTCTGCAAAATTCATCAACAAATTACTCTCGTGTTCATATAACATTTCTTAACTGAGACATTGTTAATACACAACACAAATAACATCTGTATTTATATATAATAACATATTTGAAAGTATATTATAACAAATTCTCTTTCATTTAATTTGACGGCTGTGAATAGCAAGATATAGCTTAATTATGAAATGAAATGAAGCAGCATTTTGGTTTCAAAAGCGAAGTATATAGTGTTTGCACATATAATAATTGATATGCATTAAATTTACGCATATAAAGTATCTCTGTGGTGGAATATACTTTGTGCGTGCACTTGTATCTGCGCGTATACAATATCTCTACTCTAGTGCTCTATATCAATTCTACGTATATGTGCTATAAACTTCAACCTAACGTTATATTATGTACTATAAATTACGACTATAAAGATTAAATAGAGTGTGAACTTTCTTCAATTCACTTATAGTTCGCTCCTTAGAGAGTTAGAGTGTAATTTTTTTTGCGGTTAACATGATTGAGACCACTCTGCCACTCATGTTGTTAGTTTCATATTGGACTTGATACTGTAATAGATAGGGACGTAGGGTACTAATCTATAGAACCTTTAAAAACTAAACTTATTAACATTGCACACATGATATGATAAAACTAAATATAAGACATAAAAATTGGAATTTTCAAAGATACAAATATTTGTACTAAAACGAATATCCAATCTAAAATTCATAAATTTTAAAAATAAGATTCGAAATCCAGTATCCATAATCCAAAAATTCATATCAAATATCTAAAATATTCTATTTTAATTGGATATTGGGATTTGCCAAGCCCACCGCCCCACCCCTACTCTTAACTTTTAAGAGACCATACGCTAAAATTTTAGGGGTTTGTGTCCAAGTGGTAGTTTTGAATAATTAACGCTCTATATTTGAATGCCGTTTAATCAAGGACACACATTAAGTCGATCAACTAAAAATAATTATATTCGATAGTTAAATATAAAAAATATTATATATTATTTAATATTAAAATATATTATATGTATATCATTTATTAATAATATACCAAAAAATATATATTTCCAAACTATTATTTTAGTGAATGATTACTTATGTCAATTTTTCTAAATAAAATACAAGTCTCTTAGGTCCCATTTGGATTTGGCTTTAACAAACGTTTTTTTAAAAGGAATTTATTTTACGGCAAAAGATTGTGAATGTTGAAATTGAACAAATTAGTTGACAAATCGTTATGTTAGTAGTTGTCTTGTGTCTTATTTTCAAACCATAAAGAGTTTCTAGAGGAATATTCTAGAAACAATGTGGTAAACAAACAACTCATGTGCAATTTTATATTTTATTAAACTTAGGTTCGATCAATAAATGTTATATTTCTTTAGAATAATTTTGTGATAATGTATTATATTTTTATTATGAACTTTTGCTTATTTTGTAAGATTGTAAAAGAAAATTAAAGCAATTTTAATAGTTTTCATAACCTGTTAGGTTTTTATATTAATGAACAAACAATACAACTAAAAAATACAAACGGTATGTCCTAACAAAACTTCAACTTCATCTCATATGATTTCATATCATAATTTCAAATCACGATTTCATTTCACATAATCAAACGACCCTTAAATAAAAAATAATATAATACATATGGCGGAGTGATTAAATGTTAATCTCTGATAGTAATTACTTCAAAAGCGTTCTTAGGTTATGGTAGTGTCACACTTTACTAATTTTGTATCTATATAGTATCATTTTTCATTTGAATAAATATAGAGTAATTCAATTCATTTTAAAAAAAGAAATATACCTAACTTTAGTTCACATGGTCACTACATAAAAAGTGGTCTTTAGCGGCAATTAATTAACGGCAATAGCTTAATTGCCGCTAAATATGTATTTTTAGCGGCAATTAGCACTCTTTGTATATGTCCCTAAAGCCTTTAGCGACATTAAATCTAATAACACTTAACTAATGCCGGTAAAGATTTTAGCACTCTTTATTAATGTATCTATTTATTGACGTTAAAAGTTGTTTTTGTTGTAGTGGGTCCACGTCAATTGCATTGACCAATATATAAATTATAAGCCATTTCCTTACTCCTTGGGTGCAATTTTGGTTCAATTACACTGACCTAATTTTTTGTAACTAGTTATTTAACTTCTTCAAAAGTGGACCAGGTTAGCTAATTGTTAAAGAGTTTAAATCAAACATGTGTATTATATCACAATTTTTTTTACTTGATTCATTAAAAGTGACGTATCTTAAATACTCTAAAAAATTTAAGTAACTTAAAATATTATCGTGTTCAACCATATACCACATGAATTTGATGTCGAAGTTTCAAAGATAAGCTCTATATTATTGTAAATATCACTCCTATTTATAAGAATTAGGCAAAAAAAGAAGAAGCTATAAAAGAGTTGTCATTTATTAATTATCCACTGAATTTTTTAGTTCACAGAATTAAAAAAAAAAATCAAACCTAAGAATCACTTAGAAATAAAAATTGCTAGTAACTGCACAACATAAAGTAATACATCCCCCATTTAAAATATTTAAAATTAACAGCAATGGTTACGAAAGTCAAGGATAGATCAGTGTTTTTCTTTTATATATATAAAGAAAAGAATATCCGAATTTGCATAACAATTAAGGATGTAGGTGGGAGTCCCAAATCCTTCCAATTTTTATAATTTTAATTAGAGAAAAGGGTCAAATGCCCCCTCAAGCTTTAGTCATATTTCCAACTACACACTTAACCTTTGCGGGGGGTCCTATTACCCCCCTGAACCTTTTTTTTTTAATATTAGTTCACCCTCAGACGTTGATGTGTCCACATAAACCAGATTTATAAAAAATGTTTGTATACACGCGCTGTCCACGTATATATTAGTGGATCCCATGAATTTACACGACTCACAGATTGACACGTGTCACAAAACTTTACCTTTACCTTTTATGAACCTAATTGACCCTCATTCTTCTTCCTAATCTAATCTCTACCATCTTCTTCCTTTTCTCTACCATCTTCCATTACTGACGTTGCTTGGAAAGCTTACTTACTATTTCTTCTGAGAAAAGGTTAGATCTTTACTTACTAACCCTAATAACACAAAGTGGGAAAAAAAATCAAGCTATCGAATTGGGGAAGATTTCGATTGTTCAATACGAAATTCGAGAAAATTGCAAATCCTAAATTCAATCTTAGTTGGAGAAGATACAACAACTAAATTCAAACTTTGAAAATGGTGGATGAAGAACAAAGAAGAGAGATTTTGTTCAAGAACAAAAGAGATGGAGATAAATGAATTGGGAAAAGAATAAAAAATAAATGTATGGTTAAATAAAGAGTAAAGTTACTGTTGGGAGGCTTATTTGGACTCCACATGGACATTTTATTACGTTCTTACGCGCCTCACGGAGGTGAGTTCACGTATGTGGACACATCAGCGTCTGAGGGTGAACTAATATAAAAAAAAAAAGGTTCAGGGGGGTAATAGGACCCCCGCAAAGGTTAAGTGTGTAGTTGGAAATATGGTTAAAGCTTTAGGGGGCATTTGACCCTTTTCCCATTTTAATTAAGAAAAAGGTGGAACAAGATAAAGAGAGATGAGATTGGTCGGTATGACAAATTTATATGAGATTGGTCCCTCATTTTTATTATTGGGCGTTTAGTACAGTTCTGATGTTTGATTAAATTCAATTTTATGTCGAGAAATTTCATTTTTAATGAGTAAAATGTTTTTTATCAAATACGACTTCATACCAGTACTTGAGTTTAAATACGTCTAATAAGGAATGAAAAAAAAATACTTATACAACTATCATGTAAGCCTTGGTAGTGGAGTGAATCCAATCGATTTCATTATCATTGATTTATAGTTAGTTTCATAATATCATTCTATAACTAACTTTGATAAGATTAACTAAATTTAATGTTTTTAAAGTTCAAATTTTAAATTCATCTGTACGTGCATTTATTGTAGAGTGGGTGAAAGGGAGTGGGGGCTAGCTAGGCCCTTGTGAGAGTTGGCATGTCAATATGGGACTGCATGTTGTAAGGTCTTGGTGACATTATTATTTCAACAAGTTGGAAACTTTCTTTTGTTTCTATTTTCATTAGAACAACTTTGTTTGTCCTTGTGCTTTTAGGACCTAATTGGCTACTGTCATTGCATAATTATTTTAGTAACATTGATTTAAAGAGCTTCTAAGTTTTTCCAATAAACTCAAATTAAATCACAAACGCAATGAGTAAACTAATCTATTTATATATATATATAAAATATATGTCGGCAAGAAGATTTCACAATAAATACTACTTAATTCTACAATTTATAAATATATTTTGAGTTGAACGATCACATGTATAAATATTAATATCGAACTCTATTGTATTGTTAAAAGTTATGTTGAAATGGATAAACATGAGGATTCGAGTTCGAGCATAGGAATAAAAAAAATCTTGGTACAAAATATTTCTTCCTTTAATAAGCCTTATATTGCATGAATTCAAATTGATCGGGAAATTAAAATTGATACCAAACACATGATAAGAAACAAAACAAACAACAATATTGGGAGATTAATTTTTTTTTCTTTTTTTCATATATTCATTTGGTATTCAAAACTCACTGAAAAGATTGTTCTATTTTTTCGCAACATAAAGTCCACGAAAGAGGAAATGTTCCCTTCTAGAGATTTTTTATTAAGAGAGTGTGAACATAAGATCTCTCATTGAGAAATAAGAGTGGAGGGACATGACAAGACAATTACACTTATTTATTGGTTGTGTGGAGGGACCGTTCAAGAACATTAATGGCCTAACGCTAAAATCAAATGGAGACCTTAAATATTTTTTAAAATATTATATTTTTTTATGAAGTCTATTTTTCTAGCTTTTTGGAATGCAAAATTGATATTCTTTTAATAAATTTTTTTCAATTAATAATCTATTTAATTCAATTAATCTTTCATGAGACATAGTACTATAGATATATGAAAACTTTATTTTTTCTACAAACAGTACTCAATAAACCAAAAAAAAAGTCCTCAATTATTTTTAAAAAAACCTATTATTACTATGTTAAAAAATAGGGTTCCTCAAATTTGGAGGCTTAAGGTGCATGTTTATTATAAGACTCTTTAGAACCGTCTTTGGTTGGATGTGAATAAACTCCCATATAAGTGTTGGGTACTCTTAATTAATGATGTGATGCTTTTAGAAAAAAGAGCTTGCGCGATAATATCACAATATTTTTAGATTGTATAGTTCAACAACTGCGATCAATGCTATGATTCAACGAGATGAATATAAAGATGACAAAGTAATCACATACGATTAATTTAGTGTATTTGCTCGTCTACTTGTCGCTTTGCTACATTTATCCACAGCTTCAAGGACACATATACACAAAAAGAAACTGTTGAGCTTTGATTGCCACATTTATCCACAGCTTCAAGGACACATATACACAAAAAGAAATTATTGAGCTTTGATTGCCATATATACTCATTGATATGAATATATAATGACACATAATTAATTTTCAAATTAATCCATGAATAGTGACTAATCATATAAAATTTAACTTAAGAGAGAAATTATTGGGTGTATGCGAACAAAATCTACATTAATAAGTGAATTTTTTATTTAAGTATTTCAGTTATTATTTTGAGCAACTTTCACATATAGCAAATATAAAAATCATATTTGTATGTTATAGCTATAATTTGCATAATTGCGTTCCATAGAAAATTTTATGTTTGCTATGGAGTTTTTGATTTGTATAATTTGCTACAAATATTCAATTTTATACAAATTGTTCAGTTTTGTATAAATTCATTTATACATTGTAATTTATATAATAAGATTTGTATTTGTATAATTATAAGTGTATATGATGAAAACATATATATTTGTATTTATATATACACTTTTCTCTCGCTTTATACCGAAATGTATAAAATGGCTAATTGTATATCGAATCAGATGACAAAAATGTTTGCTGCAAATTACAATTAAAATTAACTATGACTATATCATTTAATTTGAATTAATAGTTTGCTATTTTATACCATTTTCCCTATTTTTAATGACATGAGAGCTTTTGAAAAAAATTACGACTAGAAAACCTTTGAAAAACTATTGCACTTGGCACTTCAGAAATTATGTTAAAATAGTATTATAGATTTTTTATTTTATTTTTTACATATTTTCTTGAAAGTTGCACTTTTGTCCTCTTTATATATTTTTTTACCCCTTTCGTTTCTTCTCGAGTTCTCGCCTAAATAGCACACTAGTAGTTAGGGGTGGGAATTGGGATACATACCACGTACTATATCGATATGAGCTTTTTGATATTATGATATTTTATACGAATTTTATGAAAATCAAACTTTAAAATGCGACATAACAACAATTAAATATATCGAGTAAAATTCACTAAATAAAATTTAAAAAGAATGTAAAATAGTAAGTAGTCAAATTGACGAACTGAAAAAGACTTCGAGGAACCAAAAGTAAATTACCTTACCTGCTTGCTGATTCAGGATTTTGACCATTTTGACCATTTTGACCATTTTGACCATTTTGTCCTTTATCGTCACCAGTGGGGACTATCTTCAGATTTTTCTCACATGGTGAGCTCTATTCATACATCTAAATTATAATATAATATGAGGATTATTTCCCATCATATATACGTGTGTTTAATCACTGCCAAAAACTGTATAACGTATAATGACCTCTAATCTCTGCCAAAAATTGATCTTCTTCCAGTGGACTCTGGTTCTTGATCATTGAGGAGATCTTGTTGAAATTTATCCAATTCTTCAAATTTACAGTTACCCAGGTAACAACTACTCAATTCTCTTCTGGGTTTTTCATATTTTTGAAAATGAATTCTGGGTTTTTGTTTTCTTGAGCACCCACTCTCTTTTGATGCCTGTTTATTGAATTATGTGATCACTACAACTATAGGAATCTTGATTTCTGGCTTTTAGAAATCATGAGTTAGTTGGTTAGCAAGCTAAATAAGCTTATGTGGTGTGATGATTTGGGCAATTGGACTTAAAATTATGTTAAAACCCCATAAAGAGGGTAACTTGTTGATGTTTGCACTGTATACTGGAAAGTTAGTGCAATTGGAAGTTTTCAATTACAAGGTTTGGTCTTGGTTGTGTAAATATCAGGCTACGTCAAGAATGTAAAAAAAGTAAAGTGGTGGTGGTTTTTGTTTTTTTTTTTGTAGAAAAAGTGAAGTGCTGTTTTTTTTTGGGAATAAGAATCACTGAAATGAGGATGTGCACTTCAAATATTACCTCCGGACATGGCAGCTTCACCTAAAGTTGCTACTCGTGTTTGAGCGAACTGATTTAATGGATGATGATTGATGACTATCATTTCATCAATAACAAGTTCCTTTGTGATAGTAGAAATGAAGAAGAGCTTGATAGATTTTAAATGTTGTTTCTGATCTCTTGCAGCTAAACCATTAATCTAGGTTTATATTGTTCCTTAACAACTTAGTGGACATTGCAATATTTTCGTGTTTACATTTACCTGTTGCGCCGTCTGGGAATGCGAACAGGAAATCATGTTAGGCATTAACACATTTTTCCTCCTCAAAGTTTCTCTTAGTTTGAATCTTGACTTTTCGAACTGGTAATTTGAAGATTTTATACCAAACATATTGCTCTGTAGAGTTTTTATCCGTCAAATATCTTGTTACGACATACCATGTGATGCCTAAATGGCTTAATGACATATTTGGCAATTGAAAGGGGAGTGCTAAACTTGTGGTGGTGGTGTGTAGTATAAGGTGTTGATCAAGGAAGTGTGGGTAAAGAGAATGTTTTATTATCATTTTCTAGTTAGAACTTGGAATGTCATCAGTTTTGACTTTGGACTTCATATATCAATATCAGAAGATTTGTTGCAAACTGCTGGTGAGTTCCACGTTGAGGTGCTAATGTACTGGTAGAGGAACTAGAATCTTTTATGTGATATATCATAAGATATTATGATGAAGATACATAATGAGTTTTTTCATGCTTTTTAACATGGCTTACTAGTTAAAGGGCTAAACATTCAAAATATTCAAATTCCGATGTTAGTTCAATGGAAGCTAACAAATGAAAACATGTTAAGGCTAGTAGTAAACATACATGAAATACCTAGTCAAAGATGATAAATGAGGTGATACAAAGAAATTGTGGTCACTGCTAGGCGATTATGCCTTTCCCTGCATGAGTCCCATGAACCAAGGAAGGCTGATTAGGTTTTGTCATCTACTATATAGTGCTCAATAGATTATCCTGGTTACACAAGTTGCAAGCAACAGGCAGCAAGTTTCTTGTTAGCGTTATAAAAGGAAAAACAGATACGGGGAATGTTTTGTAAATGTGATTTAAACTTCATGTAACTAATGTCATTTCTGAGATGGTCCTAACTTCAAGGTTTATGTTCAGAATTTGCAATCCCACACAGTTGCTAATACGGGGAGGTATTTCTTCATATTCACGTCTTGCAAAAGTTCATCACTCTAACGGGGAAATGGTTCTCTTCTCCTTTATGTACTAGACAACAAAGGGCTGCCTGAATAAATAATTATATGGGCTTTTATTTATTTTTGTTTTTTGATCTTAAAAAGATTTTGATAAGACAATGAAAAAGTTGCAACTATTTTCTGCTACATTTATGAAGGGAGGGGTTCCTTTCAATTCTTGGCTCTTGCTTGAGTTGTGTTTGTTCTGATCCATGGTTATAGCTGTGTTCTTGTCAGGCTGCACTATTACAATGAAACTTTACTTTGTAGTCATTTTCATTACAGTGTGCAGTGGTTGAATAGTTTTTATTACACCAGTAAAGTTCCCTGAAACTATGAGTACTGGTTCAACAAAATCTACGCCAAATGGCTTTGATAATTCTTTGAGACCGGAAGAAGAACAGAACAAGGTATCTCAATTTTTAAAGTTCCGTTCGTGGTTTTAAGCTGGATTGTGCTAATAAACAGTACTTTACTCCTAGCAGATTGATGAGATGAGAAAGTTGATTGGGCCGCTTTCAGGTAAGTTGGCCCTTTATTGTTCTGATGCATCCATTTCAAGATATTTAGCAGCTCAAAGCTGGAATGTGAAGAAGGCAGCTAAGATGCTTAAAGCATCCCTGAAGTGGAGACTGGATTTCAAGCCTGAAGAAATTCGCTGGGTACTGTTACTGAACCCTCCCCCTTCTCTCTCTCTGTCATGTTCTTTTTTACCATCTTCAAAAAGTGTCTAGATGCTTGTTTGACACTTATTTCTTGATGAGCTTTTGGAACCTGCATTTATGGGTCTTTCTTTCTTTTTCTTGTCCTTTTCTGCTTTGTGGAGGAGAAATAATGATGCTTTTATTAATTAAAATTAACTTCTTTTGACATTTACACCTCCTCAATCGGTAGACCTTTGGCATGATCTGCTTCATAATTATTATTTATCGGTGACATTTTTTTTCCGATAAATTGTTTTGTGCATTACCTCAGTTTGTATCTGCAGGATTGTAACCTTGAAACGTGATAGTAGTATTTGTACTGATCATGTTGATAATAGTATCCTCTGTTCTTTCTTGCTATTTTTTAATTCTTTTTAAAAAGCATTTCTTTGATACAGGATGATGTGGCTAGTGAAGCAGAAACAGGCAAAATCTATAGGTCAAACTATAAAGACAAGCATGGGAGGCCAGTTCTTGTCATGAGACCTCGTTGCGAGGTAGGTTTCAGTTTGCTTTTTCTTTCTTGGGTAAAATACTTGTATGTTACAATCATATCGCTTATGATTGTCTTATCCAATTGGTTAATTGAGATAATAATTGCAAGGAAAATGAACATTTAAAACCATTTAAACTCAGTTATATAGGCCTCAAAGCTACAATGTCTGTATCATTCTTTTTGTGTTATTTATATTACCTCTATTTCATGAACTTGATTCAAATTGATTATGCTGTCTGTCAGCAACTAAGAAATGTACTTCAAAAACTGCATTAATAAGTTATACTGATTAATGTTTGGCTACAAGGAACTAACACAAGCTTGATAACATTTTGAGTCTCTCCTTGCAGAACACTAAGTCTCTAAAAGGACAGATGAAGTATTTAGTATATTGCATGGAAAAAGCAGTTGTAAATCTCCCAGAAGACCAGGAACAGATGATCTGGTTGGTTGATTTTCATGGATTCACTCTGTCAAATATCTCAATCAAGGTGACAAAAGAAACGGCTCATATTTTGCAAGACTATTATCCTGAAAGACTGGGGATAGCTATTTTATATGATGCACCCAAAATATTTGAACCATTTTGGAAGGTAATTTGCCCTCAAACTTGTTTAAGTTAGCAGTTGTTAATTTTGTGAATGTTACACTACAGGATTCTACTTCTTTATAATGTGTACTGAATAAACTTTTGATTATAATCATTGGCATGGACTGTGACCTCCAATGTTAATATTGAAACTAAATATCATCTTGACAATAAGAGATTTCCTGACACCAGATAAAAGGATATCTTTTGGTATCTTAAGATTGCAGCAGTGAGGCTCGCTGTCAGGTAAATGCCAAAGAAAAATGTTCATGCATGGGGTTGTCATGAGAATTGCATAACTGACGACATGGTCAATTGGTGCTTGCAATTGGTATATGAGCTGTATCACTTTTTAATACTCCTTTATCAGTCTTCTGTAGGCCTAGTCCTTTACTCTGGGTCTATGAGTTTGCTGGTAACTTGTTATGATGCAGACTGGGATTAGCTTTGTTTGCCTAAACTGAGCCAAAGTTGTAGTTACTTCTGGCTTTCTGGGACTCCAAGACATTGTCTGCATGTCTTGCATAGTTGTAATTACTTTTTAGAAATTCAGTCGTGCGTAAGATGGCTGATGGATTTTGGTGCAAACGATGGCTTTCCCAAAGGACAGAAATGCTGAAACTTTGACGGCTAGTGTCTGCAGTAGAAAACTTAATTCATGTATTGCGATGCATGGAATATAGTAAGAAGAAAGAAGACAATGTTGTCAATCAGATGACCATGGACTTCTATTTTCATGAAATCTGAACACACTGAAACAGAGAAACTATAAAAAGTTAAATGAGGAAAGAACGGCACGTGAGAACTGAATCAGTGCTTTTGATGAAAGTTAGTTTTACTTGATCAAGAAAAATAACTGGATAAAGATAAGAGGCCTTCTGAAGAAAAGAAAGAACAGAGGAACCAGGATTGTTGACAGATGAATAAAAAAAGCAGGAAAGTATGAGTTATATATTAATTACTTATCCTCCCCCAAGATTTGGTTGGGTTATTTAGCAACCATTAGAGCGAAAATATGTGTCTGCTTTAATTATAAGCATTCAAGTTGCTGCATTACTTAAGGTTACATTTGCTTTATTCCAATGGATTCCCTTTGGACTCTGTTTTCTCAAATATTACACATCCCTTATTTGCAGCATCTCCATTTGATTACCAGGTAACCAATTATTTTATTTATCTAAATGGTGCAGCTAGCAAAGCATTTTTTGGACCCAAAGACTGCGAGCAGAGTCCAATTTATGTACTCAGATGACCCCAACAGCAAGAAAATGATGGAAGAACTGTTTGACATGAGTCTGGTGGAGTCTGCATTTGGCGGAGATGATAAGGCTGATTTTGATGTCAATAAATATGCTGAGAGGATGAGAGAAGATGATAAAAAGTTGTCTGCTTTCTGGAAGAAAGACGATAATTCTGCATCAAATGCACAACCAACTGTGACAGCTGATCCCTCTTTAGAGCCAACAAATTCTGATTCTGATTCTGAAGTCTTAAATGAGAAAGTAGAGAAACCTTCTCTTGATGTTGATGAAGAGGAATTATCAATTGAAGAAACTTTGCCTGGAACTGACAGTACAAATGTGAATGTTAAATCAGTGTAACTAAAGGCAATGTCTTCAACTTCTTAGTTTTGCTCACAACATGTCTCCAAATGGTTCAGAACTGAAGTGTACTCAGCAGAGAACACATTTTAATCAAGGTGATGTAATGAGTGTGATATGCTATAAAATGAATGTTGTGCCACTTTATACTAGGTAGTTCTTTTGGATGCTTTGCATATACCAATTCTTTTAACACAAGAAAATGTGGAGACAGTAGCTTTTGCAAAATGGCAGTTCATCAAATTGCTTTTACTGATGTGTATAGTTGATAGCAGAAGAAATGATTGAAGTAGCAGTTGGAATATTATTTTGGCAATATGAATAGTTCAATTAATGTAAATTACTACCATTTGAACGTGGTTAACTCACAATAATATTTGATCCTAATGTAAGTCTTTTCATCTTCTTAGGAGTTAAAAGGATCTTTGGTTTGCCTTCTGATCTCATCAACAACTTATATAAATGAACTTTTAAAAGAAGAAACGATTTTTCTATAATCACCTTTTGTAAGTTCATGTAGTCATTTTTCCTTCTTTATTTTTTCTTAGAGTTCCATTCCTTATATTATGATTTTTTTTTTTTCCCTTTCAAGAAGTACATTGTAGATGTCTTCTTCATTAATAAATTGCATTACTTCATAAATAAACATATAAAATTGCAGATTATATGTCGCATTTTTGTATTCAAGTGAAGAGGTAGTAGTCATATTTATCTTTTCTGTAAGTTTATTCTTCCTCATATACTGTTAATGATCTAGCTATAGTTGAACCTAATTTTTAATTCTTGGTTTAATAGTACTTGTTAATTGAAATGTTATTTTTTTCTTATGGAACATAGCATGTGAAGAGGTTATCAAATACCTAGAATTTGTTTGTCCAAGATAAGAATTCATGTAGGTCTTAAAGTGAAATCTGACAGGTTCTATTATTTTAGTTTTGTGGCTATTTCATTTAGTCATTGTCCTGTTGATGTGTTGGGTTCGGGAGGAAAAAAAATGTTCCTAACTTTTATTTAAAAGTAAACTATTTTGTGGTACAAACTTAAAATAAAAATTGAAGATCAACATGCAACACACATTCAGGAAAAATAGCATAATGCAAATGGAAGCACTGCACATAGCTAGCTGAGAAAAGAAACCCCATGTATATTCTACATTGTCTTATTTATAAGCTGTATAGATGAACAAAAACACTAGTAGGCTCATTGTCTTTAATCTGTCTACTCATACTGATCAAAACCAACATATTCTACATTACAATTCACATATAGAACAACATTTATGAAAAAAGTGGCCAAGTTTGTTTGGCCTATCTATGCGAAGACTACATTAAACGAAAAAACAAATCACTCCCCCATTTGCAAGAGAAACTAGTCTTCAAGAGGCATATCAAATCTACTTCAACTGAAAGCAAACCCCTGCACAAACCATGAGATAATTAGATTCAAGAATCATAGCAGGTGGTTTTCAAGGAATAGAACACCAGTAAATCGCCATACCTTGTCACGTTACTCAAACATATCATCTAGCTTTTGCCTGTACTGAGCCAATTTCTGTGATTATGAAAAAGAAAGGGGCACTTGGTCATACAAAGATAATCAATTAGCTATTATCGGCGAAATGCTAAAATGCATGACTTTGACAAATGTAAACACTATTTGCTTTGCATTTTACTATGTTCCTTTTTGACTTATTTCTTCTGTATCCTATGCCTGACTGAAGAATATCTCAATTAATGTTGGAGAGGTGAAAACCTGAGAATTCTTACTCAGACAACTAAAATCAAATGAAACTACAAACTATAGAAGCAAGCACCCCTGTTTGGCCTTTGTTAGAGGTAGCAGCAACCTAATTTTCCGATTCTTAACTATATGATTACACAGCTTCATACTTGTTTAGCAAACTATATGAAGTTCAAAACTTTGTGCTATAACCCACTTGTAATGCCCAATAATAACCTTTGCATATTCAAAGCTATTTTTCTTAATCGTTCCCTTAAGCAAATTAACCAGTTGATCAACAGGATTCAGGATTCACTTTCATCTAACTGTTCGTCAAACAAGAATGTGACGTCTACACAAAGATGAAACGACTTCAAACTTAACTTTGAGAATTTGCATACCTTCGTATAAGCATAGACTGTTGCCTCAGTTGGGGCTGGAGGACTTCCTCTGCGAATAAACCTTCCTTCTTTGAATATGTAAAGCATTGGGATTCCAGTGGCAAGCTCCAAACTTATAACCTGATAAGAAGAGTTTCAATTCGTAATGTTTCCTAACAGGACAAGACAAAAAAAAAATGCAAGAGATTCCAATAAGTTTGAAATTCCACCTCTTGGGATGTTAGCTTGTCAAGATACATAATGATGGACCTCAATGAGTTCCCATGGGCTGCAATCATTATATTTTTTCCACTTGCCAGTTGGGGTTCAATCTGCAACATTACAGCAACAATGTCATTTCATAAAACCTACAACAGGATTGATAATATGATGGAACAGAAATATGCTTCAGCTTACGTGCTCTGTGAAGTAGGCAACAGCTCTCTCTGCACACATTTCCAAACTTTCTCCGTTCGGAGGAGGAATATCATAGCTACGACGCCACTCATGAACCTGCTCACTTCCATATTTATCAGCTGTTTCCTGCTTATTAAGACCTTGTAATTCCCCATACCTACAAAATAGCAAAGTCATACATCAGAACCATCAACTGATATATAAAAGATATAGGAAAAATAACCTTGGAAGGAGAAGATGTTTTTACATTCTCTCATTTAGTTGCCAAGCTGTTACAACTGGTATACATTGCAGGTTGGTATCTTCACTAAAGATCTGGCTCCAAGCTCCTGCTTGTTCACTCTCTTCATGAATGATAGTTGGCACCTAAAATTGACATGAAAGTGGCAATGATAAATATTTTAGGCTACCAATACAGAAGCCTCAAACACTTCAGAGCAGAAGGATAAACCAAACTGAAAGGAGTCTACTGCACTTTGAAAGCATGTATAGGCAAACGCACTAGGCTTCTAATCAAACCATGATATTTCTATCTATTATGATACAGTTTCCCCCAAACACATCTTATCCTTGTGAAATGAAAGTAAGAAAAGTCCAAATGTTACAAGCTTTAACCACAAATTTACCTTCTTGCGGCGGTGCTGAGTCATGGCAAGCATGGCAGTCATTTGAGCACGAATCAAAGCAGAAGTATAGATTATGTCGACAGGTATATTACTAATTCGTTTCCCAGCTTCAACAGCCTCTTCCACACCCTTGGTAGTCAAAGGCACATCTACACAACCAGTGAACAAGTTTTTTTCGTTCCACATAGACTCACCATGTCTAATCAGGATCAAAGCAGCTTCACCTGAAGAGAAAAGAGGAATATGGGAATCAGATGTGGAGCTGCAGAGTAGCTTAAAACAATCATATAATTTATCCCATGAAAATCATTTCCAGGAAGGGGAACAATTACTTCTTAATGTGATAATGAAAGAAATGAACACAGATTCTTCTTATCTTATGCTGTGAGTATGATTATTTTGAAAATAACAGTTCAAGAGATGGACTATCATACTTGTTTTCTTGTTGGAGTCACTGGTGGTGGCACTTGATGGTGCTGAAGCTTCATCAAACACCGTAGCCTGAGAAGCAGAGGCTTGAATTACACAAGTACTTCTCTTTCTAGAACAAAAACTTCTTCCTCTCAACAATCCCACATCAACCTTGAAACCCTTGGACACCGATCTAAAGGAAACATGCCCATAATCAGGACACAATCCAGAGTTACCATTATTTCTACAAGACTGAAGAGTCCCAACCGATTGGTAAAGTGTCGTCGCAGCCATTCTGAGATCAGAGAAACCATAATTGTCAATGAAAAGTTCATGCAAATAAAAAACAGCAACATTTCAAGTTTTCAACAAGTAAAGATGTAACAAGAAAGTAAAACACAGTTACTCAGAGAAACAGAGAACTAATTCTTGAGTTCCAAGAGTTCAACACAAAATGTTGCCCACTTTCATAGGAACAATTTCTACATCAAGATGAAAATGAATGTGCTATAAACACAAGCAATGCCAAAAGGAAAAGCATAGAGCAAAATCCCATCAATTGAATAACTAAGCATGACCAATAAAATTAGCAATCAAGATAGATCTAATTCAAGATTAAGAACTACAAAACCCACTGACTAACGAGTAACAAGATATGACATCGATTAAACAAAGTGGGGTTAGCCCATATCAAATCATACACACATTACACCAACAGATAAAAGCAGCAATCATAAAATCACAAATCAACCCATTAACATCGAACATATCGAAATGAAAACAGAGCTCACATAACCAAGAAAAAGAAAACCCAGTTAAGATCAACACCAGAAAATGCAGAATATACAGAGAATTAATCAGAGATCGTACGCTTATTTATACAGACAAACGATGCGAGAATATGCTTGTGAGTTGGTGAATGAAACCAAAGCAATAGAAAATGGAAACGATGCTACCCAAGAAAAATCTTGTTTTTCCCCCTTTTTCTTTTCTTTCTTTTGGTGCGGTTAAATGGGGGAAAACGAAAAAGGGTGTTGAGTTTATATATACCAAGAAAAGTTGGCGGAGAAGAAGATGGAACAAAAAAATGCTTCACATTACATGCATCAAATGGTATAAAGATTCAGTTTTTATAGGGTAAAAAGTGTCTGACAAATCAAGATTAAGAGGGAAAATGATGGGATGCTTAGGAAAAATCGTTTTCTTGAAAAAGAAAGAAAGAAAAGCCAAGAAATTTCTCCCAGAAAGTGTGTTTATGCAGTTGGCAATTGGGTGTTGAGAAGAAATGAAGAATATAATATAGTGTCTCTATATGTGGGTAGGTAATGCCTCTATTCCCATTTTGACTCCCCCTTTTTTTCACTTTCAAAATATGAATATTCCTTTTTTCACCCGTAATCGTGACGTCTGAATCAGATTAAATAAGTTTATTCATTAAAAATTTAGACATATGAATAACGATTTTAGGGAAGATGTTGTCATAATTGTAAAGCAATCTCTACTTTAGTTTTGATATTTGTCAACTAACAACCCTTTTGGTCAAGTTTATGCGAAGTCAAAGTAATTATTTGTTTTGGAGTTCGAAGTATTTGGTCAAAATTTTAGAAAAAATATCTTTTTAAATATAAAAAAATAGAAGCTGAAAAAGATAATTTTTTCTATAAGCATTTTTAAAATATTGATTGATTATGAACTGTTGTTTTAATATTAGATAAATATTTTGCTAAACACAAATAACTACTCTTCAAAAATATTTTTTGAAAAACACAAATTCTTTGAAAGTTTGATCCAACACAAACACTTTATAAGTTTGACCAACATGTATTAATTCCCTAAATAAAAAAAGGAAAAAATTATATTTGAATTTTCCCTTGAAATTTTGTGAGTGGAATGTGGATAGTGAATTAGGGTGAAAATATAATTTAATACTTAATCATACATCATTATTTTATAGTTTTAGGTTAATATATTTAATATAGAAACTACTATCACTTAAAAATTATTTACATGTGAACTTCTTTGAGATGCAAAATTTACACCAAATTGCCTATTATAACATGTAAATATACCATGATATGTAAATATTTAACTCTTATTTTTATTATCCTAATAAGCATTTCGTAACAATGACTTCCAAATCCTAGTTCCCTTTAGAAATTCTCATACATCACAAGAAAAAGGGAAGCAAATGTCTATGGGACTAATATATACTTTATTATTAATCAATCACATTTATTTAATGTTATGGTACTATAGTGTATATATTTATTTTATTTAATCTATCATATTTTTTTTAAAATGTAAATAGTGAAAGGTTGAATTCAAAGTTAATAAATGGTTGTTAGTAACCCTTGAAGGGGTCTTAGGGACCTAACCCCTTCGAGTCTCAACAATACAACTGACTTTTAATTTTAATACAAACATATTTATTTGGCAACTCTTCAAAAATTGGCCATTAATATCACCTAACTCCTGCACGTGCCTCCTTTTAATGTCACGTGCTTATAATGTTTGTTCAATAATATATGGCTGCTAATTCCATTTCCACCCACCTAACATACTGCACAGGGGCGGACCTACAGTGGTGCAAGTGGGTTCATATGAACTCACTTCGTTGAAAAATAACATCGTATATATATGTATATTTAATCAGTTTTTAAAATTTTATATGTATATATTAATTTTTGAACCCTCTAACACAAGTGTAACCCTTGGCTGAGTGGTGAAAAGGGTTCAATTTTCCCAGCCAACTTGAGTTCGAATCCCTGTTGCGCCACTGATACTGCACCTCTACCTTCTAGCACCAACTACCAATATACTCCGTTAGTTCCGATAATTTTGATTTTGATCTTTGTAATAAATGATTTAATGTCATGTGCTTTTGGTTCTTCAAATATGTATGATAATACAAATTTAATATAACACATGACCAGATAGATGATTCAATAGTTAATAATACTTAAAAATTGTGAATATTCATAAGTAAAGGAATCAAAAGTGAATGTATCAAGTAATTGAACTATGCTTAATCAAATATTACAAGAACCAGAATTTGAATTTATCAATAATTGAAAGATCAAAAGAGTTACTATTAACCCTTTCGATTCATGTACATGATATATCATTTTCTTTTTAATTCGTTTAAAAATTAGTGACGAGTTCTTAAATTTAGAAATAATAATTGACTTATTTTTTTTTTAATTTTATCATTGATGACACACTTTTATAGTTCTTCAAATATTATGACATGTAGTTAATACTACATGTGTCCTGTGTAGCATGCTATATATGACAATTCATGTTCTATGTGGCGTTCTACATGTATCATATCATGTAGAGTGTATGTGTCTACTTGTTTTCAAGTTTATTTTTTACTTGTGCACATTCATAATTGAAAAACATAAATGTCAATTAAGATCAAGTTAAATGACACATTTACGTATTAGGCAAGAATGTGATAAGGACATGAGGTAATACTAAATTTATTAATATTAAATTAAATTAAATTTATGAATACCACAAATGAGTTATAAATACAATGATGTTTTATTGTATCCACAAATTAAAATTCGAAATCACCTTTTAAACTAATTTTATATTGAATCGTTGACATCCTATCGTTTCTTTGGAGTAGATTTTTATATTGTTACTGAACTAATAGTTATTATTTATTTATATATAATTATTATATGGCAACTCAGATTATGGTCAAACCTAATAATAAGTTGGTGAGGCCAAAGAAAGATTCGGAACTCGCAAGAATATGCTTTTTAAAATTCAAACTTAGTCGACCTAATGTCTACTTACCAAAAAGCAATGTAAATTGGTTATACTTCACAATACTCATTATTATTTTTCGAATTAATCACGTGGATGCAAATTAAGTTAGATTTATAAATATAGTATTAAAGGCAAGTGAATTAGGTTCGATTGAATTTTCTCTCTTTTGGCTAGATCAGATAAACGAAGCAAATACCCCCTTTGTATATTTGTCCATTATTTATGTGTCGAATTGATGTTGGCCCAATAGTGAGACCTGATTTTTATCCTATACAATTCTGCCCTACATATAGATCGTGTAATTTTTAGTCTCATAAGATTATGATACGTGTTAAAATATAATGCATATTGACTAATTAATTTGTTACTCCATTAGTTAAGAGCGGGAATTTTTAAAAATAGGGAAGTATTTGGATCAAAGTAAAGACATATATGAGCTAAAGTATTAACAAAGGAAAAATCTGATCAATTTTGCATAGTTATACATAGGGAAAAGGTAGAAGTACCTCTCTAGACTATAACTCAAATCCTAGAGACACGCCTTAACTAAACTAAGGTCTTATTACCCCCTGAATTCATTTTTTTTGTAATTTTGTACACCTTTTTGGCTTACGTGGCATCCAAATATATCCCACGCGCCTCAACTGCGTAGAGTCACGGGGTGTGCCACATAAGTCAAAAGGTGTACAATATTATATATAAAATGAGTTCAGGGGGGTTATAGGACCTTAGTTTAGTTAAAGTGTGTCTCTGGAATTTCGGTCATAGTCTAGGGGGTACTTGTGCCTTCTCCCTTATACATGAGTTATCATGTATTAAGAAGGTTCTCATTTTTCTTTTATGCATAACTAAGGCATGTTTAAGTTGTGAGGAATTTATGTATTATTTTATGCAAGTTAAAAAAAGAATAACTAACTCAATATCAACTTATCCGTGCATTATTAATACCTATATAACTAATCCTTACATAAATAAGAATGGAAAAATCTTTTTTGCCAGAAAATTTAGCCAGAATGATATTTTATCTATGTTATTTTACTTTTTAAAATATTTTTGTCATTTTAACTTTAATACTCCCTTTGTCCCTAATTACTTGTCCACTTTTGAATTGACACACCTATTAAGAAAATAATTATTGACATAGTGAGTTTACCATTTTACCCCTATTAATTATGAAGTGGATGAAATAAAAATTTAAGATTTTCAAGAAGTTCTACCTTTTTCAAAGTAATTAATTGAGGGTATAGTAGGTAAAAAAAAAGTTTGTCCTTTCTTGATTTGTCAAAATGAACAAGTAATTAGGGACAAGTAATTAGGGAGAGTATCTGCATAACGACCCCTTAGAGGACAATCTTGTTCTATCTGAGTTTTTGGACTTGTTAATTAATGTTCCATTACTTGTTTCAGCTACATTTTCAGGCACTAGTTAACGCATAATTCACTCTTTGCAGTAAATGAAGTATGGTGATGAAATCAATAACAGTTTCATTGAATTTATTTCTGCTGAACAGCTATGCACAGGTAACAAAATGTCATATTTATGAGAAATCATCTCTTAACTACTCATCTTAATAATGCTATTAACTTCACCACACAACTAAGTATTCATGCATTTATCAGGGACATTGATTTTGAGAGGGAAAAAAAAAAAAACAAGCCCGGTGCACTAACCTCCCATTATGCGCAAGGTTTGGGAAAATGACATTGATTATGTATTCTAAGTAGATACTACTATATTTTCAAATTATCTAATCACAGCTTGTTAATTTTGGTTCCTTTATTTTATTTTTCTATAGTGTACAAGTAATGTAAGATGTTGAAAGATGCATGCCCTTTCAAATTGGGAAAAGGTGGAAGTCCCATAAACATTAGCTCAAAGTTGCACCACTGTTTCAAATTTTAATACAGAGGAAGTTCACATCATATTAGCAATTGTTTGAATTAAGAAAGTTTGATAGCATGACACACTCAAATGCCCTAATAAAGTTTGGATAGCAGAAACCAACAAATAATCATCATCATATTTTACTAAAAGTGGGAACAAAAAAAAGTTGAAATACCATTTTGCCCCTACACTAAATTAAAAATATTATAAATATTTAGTTAATTACATGTTTAATTATTAGTGATAATCAATTATTACATTGAGTAAATAGAGAATTCATGTGTTCAAAGGAGGATTATTTACTCTTCCAGATTTTAATGGAGGTTCATTGCATATATTTATTATTCTTAAAGTTGTTCTCTTTTATCTATTTTGGTCCTTTGAAACCTTCAAATATTTAATTTATAAAATACTGCATGAGACACACGTGTGTTGCATAAATATTAAATGATAATATTTTAATTGTTATAAATTGTTAGTTACTTATTATAAAGACAATGAAAATATCATTAAATTCATTTTAATAGTATTTGACCTTTCAATTTTCCATGTGACTTTTCATGTTTCCGTAATTTTGTTGAAGCTCCAAAGATGAAAAGTTAGATTCATTTTACCCTAGGTTAAATTGAACATTCTAATTAACCAAATATTAAATAATAACATTTTAATTATTATTTGAATTGTTAGTTATTTATTATAAAGACTATGAAAGAATTATTAGATTTATTTTACCCCTAGGCTCAATTAAACATTCTAATTAATTAAATATTAAATAATAATATTTTAATTATTATTTGAATTGTTAGATTAAAAGTGGGAAGAAATTTAGATTACTTTTTTACCCTATATTAAATTAAAATATTATAAAATATCTAATTTATTAAATATTCTAGCATTAATTAAGAATATCATATTAAGTTTTACAATAATATAATTAATATGTATTTGAGTATACAAACGGATGGATTAATTTCCTTGCTATTGCCACTTATTTCAATACTCTAGAATAACTTATCATTTTTTCATACCAATTCAATGTTTTAAAGTTCTTTTCAACTTTTAACAGTAAACTTTCAGAATTTTATAAATAACCAAATCAGTGAATCATGCTAGACTAGATCCATTGATGTTCTCCTCCTCTTCTTCTTCTGAATTCATCTTCAATGTGTCTGTTAAGGGTTCCATTGAGATGCCGGCTCTCTTAACCATCTATTAACTTATTATTATGCTTAATTATGATGTATTCTTGGGCTGCTAATAATTATGTCACGACACAAAAGACAGCAAATGCAGTTAACAATGCTACTGACATGAACAAATGAAATATATATATGTATATCACATCATGGACATCTATGTTCAACATTTAGGCTGCTAACTCTACCTTTATTTTGTTTATCTTTTAATTTATCATTTAGTTACTTAGGTTTGATTATTATTAAGATGGTTTATGTTTCTGAATTGAAGAAGAGGAGGAAGTTGTTTTAATTGCATAATCTAACTTCATTTGGGTTGGAGGGATCTAATTTCCAAATTCTCAGAGAGTTTCACGGAAGGATGTCTGAAAGATTAGATTACAATGTTATTTCTTAGATTTTTGTGTACTGGCCACTGTTGGGTCAGCCAAACAATGTTGAAATGTTTTTTTTTTTTTTAATTATGCATAATTAATAAAACTGGCCCTATGGGTCATATTAAACAAAAAAAAATTCTCCTTAATCGCCCGACTTATTTATTACAGTAACATTATGATCTGTGTCCATAGGACTTCAGACAAAAAGAAATTGAAAGAATAATGTCCTTAACATGGCCTAAAATTATCTTGTCGTTTTAGCTGGAAAAAAGAGGTCTTTCTATCTTTAAATGCTAATTTACTTTTCACTTTGAAACACTGTATTTTTTTGTTCTCTCAATAATTATATTTTGTAATGTCATTGATGAAGTTGCATACACCTCTAATTGGTACAAATAAGTTACTGTCTAAATAGTGATTTTGATCCTTTATAAAACATATTTTTATGTGAAAATTTTGTATTTCTCAAGGAATATAATTTGAATTTTGTTTTATGCTATTATTATTTTGTTGTCTTGACATACATAAACTTTTTAACAATTCACACAAGATAATATGTGCAATGCACTTACATATTGTGAATTTGAAATTACACGAATACTAAAGGGTCTTGATCATGAGAGAACAACTAAATTAAATATCAGAATGAAGTGAAACATACATGAAGAACATCATTTATCAGAAAGTAATCGGTAATCTCATTACACATTGTACTTAATTAAAATATAGTTCTTCAATTTTACATGCTCAAAAATATCTAATGATTGTAAATTTAGATTTGATGTTATTCATTAAACACATGTATTGATATGGAATAAACGTGCAACGCACGTGCCCATAAACTAGTAAAATATGTAAGGAGTAAAAAAAAATTAGGCGGGAATTTGAAAATGGATTCAACTTTTTCCAAAGCAACAAGTCACAAAACATTTAGAAATTACCAAATTTTTTGTACCCATCATTCTTGTTGTTCTAGAATCTTCAACCCTCATCCTCTTTCTCTTCTCTTCTCTTCTACTTTAGTTTAATTTTGCTTAGCTTTAATCTAATTGTAATTTTCATTCAATTTAATTACCTTAGCTCTTTGACACATGACTTCCAATTTCATTTCACTTCTTTAGCTTAGTGTCACAGACTTTAGAGTCAAGTTAAGAGAGCTTTTAAGAAGGTTTTCTATATTGCATGGAAGATTACTTACAACTTGTTACGTTGTCTTTGCAAAATAAGAGTCCCTCTATTTATACTACTTCTAGGGGGCTAAAGTATAAATAAAAATTATTACACAAGTCCTTATTTATTTACAATCTAACCCCTCTTCTAGAATTTTTTATTAGTCTAGAGAATTTTAAAGCTTTCTAAAATATTCTCCAAGACATTCTAGAGTTTTCTAAGAAAAAATCTCTATTAGTTTAGAGAATTTTAAAGCTTTCTAAAATATTCTCTAAGGCATTCTAGAGTCTTCAAAGAAAAGATCTAGGGAATTTTAGAGTCTTCCATTAATTTCTCCATAACTCTAGATCCCCCCCTCTATTTTTATGCCAAATTTAAAGGGCAAAGTGGCTAATCTGACTATATATCATTGTAAAAATAAAAATAAATCTTTCTTTTTTTCTCAAAGTGAAAAATACTACTTGAAAATTGGGAGTTGCCTTGGAAGAAAATGATTTTTTTTTCATGGGCAAACGAGCCCTGAGGCTATGAGAAAGTTTTCATCATATTGTAATTCTGCCTCGAGCATTACATAAGCGTAGTTTTTTCCAGTACTAGTAAAAGAAATAGATGAACGCAGATAAAATGACCATTTGTTTCTGATTATAAATCAATTCATACTATTTGAGTTGGTGCTCTTTTCTCAACAATCCAATTTCCTCAAATCAACATAATGTACCTGTTGCAAGTACTATGGCAACAAGAATGAATCCATGCATAAATATAATACAATACGATATATTATAAAACAATACGTAACAATCATTCAAACAAGTCGCATGATTTGCAAGGCAAATTATACCTGAAGGTCAAAACAAATTAAGTACAAGCCATAAGTTTAGTGACCCGAGTATATCCCAAAGTAGAAGTTCAGTGGCTCAAATTATGCCACAAGGCAGCTTAGCGTCTGTAAATAAAAGCTCTCTATAAGTCTTGTCCGGTAAATTAGAAATTATGCGTGAAGGAATCTAAAAAGTTTTGCTTGCAAAATTAGTTGTGCCCAACAAATTTAGTTCATAGTTAAGAATCTTTGGCCCAAGAATTTTCATTAAATAACCACAAAAATTAAGTCCACACGAAATACGGACAGTGTGCAAAAGCTTGCATTTTAACTCATTTCAGCCCAAATAACTTTTCTCTCATTTTGAGCCACCCAAATTCAGTCCAATGTGCACAACGAGGGCTGGGCATAAAATATTGAAAACCGAATACCGAATCGAATAGAATTCTTTGGTGATTTGGTATTCGGTATTCGGTATGATATATAGGAGTAAATTTTAGAATTACGATATTCAGATTTAGATTTGGTATGAGACATTAGTACCATTTGTTATTCGGTATTTTTCAAATACCAAATTATTTAGTCAATGAAAGTCATATATCAATACGTCTATTACTCATTAGCACAAGTTCAAATAAAAAGTTAAAGAGTAAACAACTAATCATAAAACAACCCAAATATATGTGTCTTTTAGTTGTGTTAATTTGTTTTTCATGATGTCCTCTTATTTATTAATCTTCTATTATATCGCGCCTCCACATAGAAAAATAAAAATAATTGAAGCAATAGTATTAACTTTGTAATATAATCAGCTACAACTTCAATATGATATTACTGAATACCATATCAAATTGAAGTTTGATTTACTTATTACCGAACCGAAATTTAAAAATTTAATATTTTGGTATCTACTTTTAACTATCAATTAGTGAACTCAAAATTTGAAAATTCCAAACCAAACCCCGATCGTCCACCCCTTTGCCCAACTCATCGTGCCAACTAAGAGAAATATAACTTATGTTTATAGAAGACGAGAAACACTTACAAATTATGCGGTGCAATGGAACCAAAATTGGTGACAACTATATACCTTAATAATATGCCAAAAATATAACACATGATCAATGTTGATGATGATAACAAGAGTCAAAGACAAACATGTATATATAAATAGAAAAAAGAATCCATTAAGTGTGTGACAGAGACGTGAAAGAGCGGCACAAAACAGTTGGAAATAACGACATAACTTTTCCATCATAGACCGATGGTCGTATGCTTATATGTACTTGGACAATTACCGTAATATCAGAGTTAAGTTCGTTCATGCTCCAATTGAACCTGAAGCGTGAAGGGGATATTGTTAGAGTAGATTAGAATCCCACATGACTTGGAAATGAACGGTTGGTCTGCTTATATGGACTTTGTCAATGTTTTAAGCACATTCCTAAAAGATGTACCATAATGAATTTTTGGATAATTTTCATTTCTCAGAATTAGAGTATTATTCATACAGAGAGCAGAAGTAGACACACAAGTAGAAAACAAAAGAAGTAAAAGGAAAGGTGGGATCAGCTAGCTAGAAACTGTTTTCTGTTCAATTTGGTTTATGTAATAAATATTCATATCATATATATATATATAACCATCAGAGCTAATATTTGTTTAAAAATTGAATTTTGAGTCAAATCTTGAATTATCATTTGAGGCAAAGACTAGTTCCATGGAGGTCAATGCTGGACTAGTTGCAGGCAGTCACAACCGGGATGAAATAGTTGTTATTCGCCGTGATGGTGAATTCACTGTAAGTTTTCATTTGTGTAGTTCTTGTTGTAGTGTTATGAATATGATTCTGGTTAATAATGTTGATTTATGGTCATCAGGCAAACTCTATGCAGCAGCAGAGTGGTCATATTTGCAAAATTTGTGGAGATGAAGTGGGGTTCACAATAGATGGAGAGCCATTTATAGCTTGCAATGAATGTGCTTTTCCAGTTTGTAGAACTTGTTATGATTATGAGCGTCGAGAAGGTAGCCAAGTTTGTCCTCAATGCAAAACTCGTTTCAAACGCCTAAAGGGTAATGTGTCATTTTTATTTTCTTCCTCTGAAATGTTATTTGGTACTGTATATATTTCTAATTCTTGAACTTTTTTATAGGTTGTCCTAGAGTACATGGTGATGAGGAAGAAGACAACATTGATGATGTTGAAAATGAGTTCAATTTTGAAAATGATCGCGTAAAACATGATTTCCAGTGTTATGGTTTTGATTACTTTGAGCAACACATGCCTTCTCGTGACTCGAGACATCAACTTCCACAAGTTCCTCTGCCCAGTGTTATGCATATGCATTATCATGTAATGGTTCTTTTAGCTATGATAATATATTGATGAACAAGACTAAGATAACATATGTACATTGCTTTGCAGGTAGATACTGATATCGATCCAGATAAACATGCATTAGTACCGATTGGTTCAGCAGGGTACGGTGGCAAAGGGGTACTTGCCCTTCCCTACCACTACAACACCAGAGGTAATACACTATGATAAGACATTGAATCCAAACTCGGAATATATACTATCTGCAGGGATATTGATGAATTCTTGAATTTTGTTTCTGTAGTGCCACCAAGGTCTCTGGATCCTTCAAAGGACTTAGCTGTTTATGGCTATGGAAGTATAGCTTGGAAGGAGAGGATGGAAAGTTGGAAGCAAAATCAAGAGAAGCAACAGATGAAGAAAGACGGAGAGGATGGCGAAGATGAATTTGATTTATCAGTGTAAGTTCTGCAGAAGCAACATCTCTAACTTGTTGAATTTGTATTATGTGCATTTAGTTTCCGTAATATGTATAACATGCATAGCAAAAGTCAACCTTCCAGTTAATTTTTTTATGTAACTCCCAACTCCCAAGTCATTACCAGATTCTGATTAATATGGAAGCAGTTAGCAGCTAGTACTATTTAATGTGTTGGTGAAAATGTTGCTGCATCTTCTATGTATTTGATGTGACAGATAGAGATCCAAACATTTATGGAATTGTCATATTGCTGATTTTTGTATTACTTTTTGTGAAATCAGGTTAAATGAAGCAAGACAACCATTATCAAGGAGATTGCCAATTCCATCTAGCCAAATCAATCCGTATAGAATCATCATCATGATTCGGCTTGTTGTTCTTGGTTTTTTCTTTCATTATAGAGTCACTCATCCTGTTAACGATGCGTATGGATTGTGGCTAGTCTCTGTAATATGTGAAATTTGGTTTGCTGTCTCATGGATTCTTGATCAATTCCCTAAGTGGCTTCCCATTGACAGGGAAACTTACCTCGATCGATTGTCCCTCAGGTACTGTGCTTAGTCAATTTTACTCCTCTATCATGTTCACATTCTCTTTGTTAATAATATCAAAAAGTAATTTATATCTTTTAGATATGAGAAGGAAGGTCAGCCTTGTCAACTTTCTGCAGTGGATATATTTGTGAGTACAGTAGATCCACTTAAAGAACCTCCTCTGGTGACTGCAAACACGGTTTTGTCCATTCTAGCGGTGGACTACCCTGTCGATAAGGTGACATGCTATGTATCAGATGATGGGGCTGCTATGTTGACCTTTGAAGCATTATCAGAAACAACTGAGTTTGCAAAGAAATGGATTCCATTCTGTAAGAAATATAATATTGAGCCTCGGGCTCCTGAGTCCTACTTTTCTCAGAATATGGACTATCTCCAAGGCAAGGTTTTGACTTCATTTATAAAAGAGCGACGAGCAGTGAAGGTAAGCTATCATGAGTCATGACTCCCCAAATATTTCCAGGACCTTAAGTCAAAAAATACTGTCTTTTAGTTTCTTTTGAATAGAGTTTACCTGATATTGCAGAGAGATTATGAGGAATTTAAAGTACGCATAAATTCTCTGGTTGCTAAGGTGCAAAAGGTTCCCGAGGGAGGTTGGACGATGCAGGATGGGACTCCTTGGCCTGGGAATAATGTTAGAGATCATCCTGGCATGATTCAGGTGCTGAAATTTGGATGTCATTATTAATATTGGCTATTTGTTCATTCTAGCTGTAGTAATTTCTTCTTATGGTTATCATTTCCAGGTCTTCCTAGGCCAGAATGGGGGGCTAGATATTGATGGTAATGAATTACCTCGACTAGTATACGTATCTAGAGAAAAAAGACCTGGATTCAACCATCACAAGAAAGCTGGTGCAATGAATGCTCTGGTTTGTAATGCATAAAATTTTTACTTTTGCTCTATAGATACGCGATATTTATGCTTATGAGCTTAAAATCTATTTGACAGGTCAGGGTGTCTGCTGTGCTCTCTAATGCTCCTTATTTATTAAATTTGGACTGTGATCACTATATTAACAACAGCAAAGCCATTAGGGAAGCTATGTGTTTCATGATGGATCCAACGCTTGGGAAGACAGTTTGTTATGTTCAGTTCCCTCAGAGATTTGATGGCATTGATAGGAATGATCGGTATGCTAATAGGAATACGGTGTTCTTTGATGTAAGTGCAAACTTGTACAATCAATGACTACATATCTGCTTAACATTTCTTTGTACTTGAGTGAAGAGTATAATTGCTTTTACATGAATCAGATTAATATGAAAGGATTGGATGGTATTCAAGGACCTATATACGTTGGAACTGGATGTGTGTTCAGACGCCAGGCACTGTATGGACTCGATGCACCCAAGCAGAAGAATGCTCCATCTAGGATATGCAGTTGCTGGTTAAAGTGGTGCTGCTGTCAAAGCTGTTGCTCCGGAAAGAAAAAGAAAAATAAGAAGCCTAAATCTGAGGTCAAGCCTCTTTTAAATGATGAAGACTCCCTGGCATTAACGGTCTCTCAAGAGGTCACACAAGGTAAACTGATTCAGACATCCTTCTGCATACTATGCTAGTACCATTTAATTGAAATTCCTCATTAGCCAGTTCAACTGTTTTATGTCAATGTGGTTTGAGCAGGTGATAATCGAGCTTTTATTTCTGACCACAAGTTAGAAACTAAATTCGGGCAATCTCCTGTTTTTATTGTATCAACACTGCTAGAAAATGGTGGGACTCTTAAAAGTGCTAGTACAGCTTCTCTACTAAAAGAGTCTATTTATGTAATAAGCTGTTGCTATGAAGATGAAACAGAATGGGGAAAAGAGGTACTAATTCTGATCCATCTCTTAAAATTCCTCGCTTTCTAATTGTGTTCAAAATGTAGTGATTGTTCAATCTAACTACTTTGAAAATGCAGATTGGCTGGATATATGGTTCAGTCACTGAAGACATATTAACAGGCTTCAAAATGCACTGTCATGGCTGGAGATCCATATATTGTATGCCTAAAAGGCCCGCATTTAAAGGATCAGCACCGATCAATCTATCAGACCGTCTTCACCAGGTCCTTCGATGGGCACTTGGTTCTATTGAAATCTTTTTTAGCAGGCATTGTCCTCTCTGGTATGGATATGGTCGTGGTCTCAATTGGCTCGAACGTTTCTCATACATAAACGCCACCATTTATCCATTCACGTCTATGCCCCTTGTCGCTTATTGCACTCTACCTGCTGTATGCTTGCTCACAGGAAACTTCATTGCACCTAAGGTAAAATCCTTATATTTCCATTGATCAAGTTATATTGAACTCATCAAGAAAGATAATTCATTCTGTTAAATGTTGCAGCTTGACAATATTGCTAGCCTGTGGTTTTTGTTACTTTTCATTAGCATTTTTGCAACAAGCATTCTTGAAATGAGATGGAGTGGAGTAGCGATAGATGAATGGTGGAGGAACGAACAATTTTGGGTGATCGGAGGTGTTTCAGCACATCTATTTGCTGTGTTCCAAGGTTTACTAAAAGTGTTAGCTGGTGTGGAAACAAACTTCACAGTAACATCAAAATCCGGAGACGATGAAGAATATGCAGAGCTTTATGCATTCAAATGGACAACTCTACTCATTCCACCAACCACATTGTTAGTCATAAACATTATAGGAGTTGTTGCTGGTATCTCCAATGCTATAAACAACGGGTACGAGTCATGGGGACCGTTGTTTGGGAAGCTGTTTTTTGCAATCTGGGTGATTCTTCATCTCTATCCATTCCTCAAAGGTCTTGTTGGTAGAAACAATAGAACTCCAACAATCATCATTGTCTGGTCAATCTTACTTGCTTCCATATTTTCACTATTGTGGATTCGGATTGATCCATTTTTGGCGAAAACAGACGGTCCACTTCTTGAAGAGTGTGGATTGGATTGTAACTAGTTTGTAGATCCACTTCTTGTTGCTTTGGCTATTTGTTTTTACTTTGGGATTCTGTTTCATTAAACTTTTGTACAATCCATTGAGCTATATATATATGTCAATACAACTCCAGCAAATGATCTTTTTTTTGCACAACACATAATGAAGGCATCACTACTACATGGTCTATCATCGCTCACTATTATCAACTACTATCATCCTTAGTCACAACCACCATGATGTCATTACTATGATAAACCGTCACCATTACAATTATCATCACCAACCATCATTAACACAATAACCACCAATCACTACCGATAATGACCACCATAATCATGGGATCGCCTCTGACGCCAACAACCACCGTCACTAGCTATCAACATCACCAACCGCCATATAATTTTTTTAAAATATGTTGTTGATATAATTAGATTAATCTAGAATTTTATTAAACTTTATATTTATTAATTTTTAAATAAAGACCAAAAAAAAACCTATACTTACAAGTTACAAATGTTGAAAACAAACATAATTATTTAGTATATTCATATGTATATTCAGATTCAAACATTTAAATCTTAATGCATATTTTAATACTCTCTCTGTTCATTTTTAATTATTATATTGCGCTTTTCAAAAGTAAATTTGACTTATTTTTAAAGTGAAATTAGATTACATTAATTTGATATTTTAAACAAAAATATACATATTCAAAAACTATACGAAAAATACTATAAATTGTAATTTTTTGCATATCAATATGATGAAAAAATACATCGTAAAATGTTAGTCAAAGTACTTATCGTTTGATTCTAAAAAAGGAAATTATGACAATTAAAAATGGACGAAGGTAGTATAAATAAAAGCAAATAAGTCCTTACATAATTACTGAACAGACAATTAAGTTCCAACATATGACCATGGAAGTGTCAAGTTCTAATCAATAATTGAGATTAACATATTCCAAAGATAAGATTTGTTGTTGTCACTTACCATGACAATGAATTAAGCCATTAATTGAGTAATTTACTATACGTGGAGCAGTGCTTCCATTAGTTGTTTTTTTTTTGGAAAGTGCTAAATGGCCAGAAAATTTGACCAGAATTTGGCCAGAAAATTAAAAAAATTATAATATTTTTTTAATTTTAAAATAAACTGATCTTCTTTCCATTTTTTAGTCAAAAGGTATTAAAGTTAAAAGAGTAAAAATCTTTAAAAAGGTGAAATAACATAGAAAAAATATCATTCTGGTTAATTTTTCTGGCCAAAAAGATTATTTTTTTTTTATGATGAGCACTAATTAAACTGTATTTATTATCAGAACAAGTGTAACTTTAATAACTGCCCAAAGTGGATTCCAAGGTATATAGTACTCATATACTTATAAGATAGATTAGCCTTTTTGGAGGCATAATTACTTTGCCAATTAATTCCTATCCCACGTTAGTGGCAAACTTATATATGATCACTATCAACCACCAACAATTTCAATTGGCAATTGCAACATTTTATTTATTCATCATTAGTTATATATGATGCTCTTAAATTATATAATCTCCTTTTACTGCTCATAGGAATGTATATAATTAAAGTCACTTTGTAGTCATCAAAGAAGTAAAAGAATAAAAATAAAGACAAAATGACAAAAATGGCCCTTTCTATATGTTTGGAAGTAGATTCAAAATAATCTCTTAAATATGCACTAAACTGTTTTAATTTGGACCCTATTCGTTCATCAAAGATTAATATTATTAGTCTCTCCGTCAAATAAGGGTTTGCTTCGATTCGATTTTATGTATTATTGATTTAGTTTTTAAATTTTAAATACGTTAAACTAATAATTAAATCAATAAAAAAAATTCTTATCGATTTTTTATTTATCGACTATTGATCCTTAACAGTTTCATTTCAGGTTAACTAAACAATAAAAAAATGTTCATAAAATAAATATATGACTTCTCCAACAATTTGGCACGACAGAACAATAATGTACTTTACATAATGCTCATAAAATAGAAACAATAATAATTAACATGAAAAAAACTATACAAGTGCAACACAAATTAAAAATTTAGGATGAATTGAAGAATAAAAAGTAAAGATTGTAACCAGTAAGGTACTTATATTGATATTTAATATTTATGTAGGGGTAAAAGAGTAAATTACTATAGTCTTAATGAGTTAACTATTTGTCCATAACCCAATATTAAAAAATCAAAACCAAATTGATAATCCAATAATTATTATTTTTTATTAAAAATCCGTTAACTAACAACCTAATAACAATAAATTAATAACAATTTTTTGAGCTTTGATTTATTGATCGATTCAATTTTCGCACACCTCAACCGTCAAATATTTACAGAACTTTGTATGTTAGTACCATATAAAACCTTAATAGCTCATCGATTGATTGACTATATAAACTACCACCTTATTGACAAGGGTTCGATTCTCGTGTTATTTTTTTGGTATTGATAAAGGGGAAGGGATTTATGGAAGGAGACAAATAGCGCTATCAAACAAGCTGTTGAAGAATGTAAGAGAGGACCACTCACTAATAATAAGGTCCAAATGCCACTAATAATGGCTCAATTTTCAGAAAATTTATGGACTGGGTCGACATTTTATTTATATTCTTCCCCCAATCACTTGTTCAATTTTCAGAAAATTTAATAATTATCGATTCTTAATTATCAATCATACCAATAGTTTAGTCTATTAATTTGCTTGTTTGATCGCGCTATATCGATTTACTCTGTATTAAAATAAATTTATTTTAGATCATAAATTTCAAAAACTTATATTTTTTTAAAATTATATTAAGTCAAATTAGATCATTTAAAGTGAAACGGAGAGTACCTTTTCAAGTGAAGAAACTCAAAAGGAGGTGGATTTCCCCCCCCTAAAAGTTGTCCATCATAAATTAAGAAGTAAAAAAAAAGTAGGGAGATGATGATTCATGAAATTAAGGAATTGCTTTCATGACGTAGTGCACTTTAATTATAAACTAGTGAATTAGTGGAATTTGCTTACGCAACTCCACTTTTCAACTAATTCATTCATCATCCTTCTATGATACATTCTCAATTAATTACTTTATCATATACTATATAGTTCTTGATATATGCTGATGAAATGATGTAGGACTTGTTTCTAACAGGACCTAGATTTTTTATTTTATTTTTGCTTATTAAGCCTAGTCTTTTACTACTGATTATGATATGATTGAAACACCAATTTTGTGACACAAAACTACATAACGTCTATGGTTCAAAGTCAAGAGATCAAAAGTTAGAACTATTTGATTTTTAAAGTAAAATTGAAAGATTTTCGCAACTAGAACAAATATATATACGTATTAGAAGACATATAGTGCTGTCAATTTTAATTTACTTCCGAAGTTAAAAAGACTTTAGGTCCAAAAAAAAGGGGTTAAAATCTGAGTGAGTGTGAACTAGTGAGACTTTATTGACTTATAGTGAATCTGACATAAATAATTTAATTAAAGTATAGAAGAGAGTAATGTGTCAGCAATTCACCGCACGAACACATACACTTAACCATAACACCCCCTCCCCCCCCATTTATTTTTTTACTGTATCTTCATTTTTTTTCTTATTGGCTTTTGGACCTTAGTGTATATGACAGACAGGTTTGAAATTGAGCTTCTACCTTGTGATGATGATTCGAAGGGTTATTCAAGTGGTAAATCATTTAATCTTAACAGTCCATATATATATATATATATATATATATATATATATAT
>JAJOOO010010927.1:0-49196 GCA_029582685.1 Solanum piurae
AATGTGTCAAAAAGAAGGGCATTTTCCTAGACAATTCATGGGTTGTTCCATATAATCCTTTCTTGTTATGCAAGTATAATTGTCATATGAATGTTGAAGTTTGTTCTGATATCAAAGTAGTCAAATATATCTACAAATATATTTGTAAAGGACATGACAAAATTACTTTTCAAATACATGATAGTAATATAGATACGGGCGTAGATGAAATAAAAGAATACAAATCTGGTAGGTGGGTTTCACATCCTGAGGCAACCTGGCGATTATTTAAATTTCCAATCAGTGAAATGACTCCATCTGTCTATCACCTTCAGTTACATTTACAAGGACAACAATTTATTTCCTTTAAGAGTATTGACAAGGTAGATAAAATTCTAAATAATCCGATAATTGGAAAAACAATGTTAACTGAATTTTTGCTATGAATAGAACAAACACTGATGCTATGCAACTATCATTATTATATAAAGAATTTCCTGAATACTTTGTATGGTCAACAAAAGACAAAATGTGGACACGTCGAAAACAACGTTCTGTTATTGGCCGTGTTGTAACATGTCATCCAACAGAAGGAGAAAGATATTACCTTAGATTATTACTCATGAATGTTAGAGGACCAAAATCATGTGAGGATTTACTTAAAGTAGATGCTCAATACTGTAGTACATTTAGAGAGTCTGCGGAAAAAAGAGGCTTGTTACATTGTGATAACAACTTAGTGGAATGTATGTTTGAGGCTGTCACTTACCAAATGCCATATAGTTTAAGACGTTTGTTTGTAACATTACTGGTCTATTGTAATCCTGCCAATCCAGCAGAAATTTGGAAACAATTTGAAGCTCCAATGTCAGAAGACTTTCAAATTCTACCTAATATGAATCCAAAAAATATTACTTACCTGACTTTAAATCATATTAATGACTTTTTGCATTTGATGGGACATGATATTAACGAATATAAATTGATTGCAGAGACAGTAAAATCTTCAACAGATGTCAAAGAAGCTACTGAATGTTTGTTTGAGAGAAACATTATTGTTGCAGAAGAGGATTTGTTGCTACAGACAAAATTAAATACCCAACAACGAATAGCATATGATACAATCCTTGATAGAATATTTTCCAACAAATCAGGAGCTTTTTTTATTGATGGACCTGGAGGAATAGGTAAAACTTTTTTATATCGTGCCTTATTAGCTGTTGTACGCTCAAGAGGTTTTGTTGCCTTAGCAACAGCAAGTTCAGGTGTCGCAGCTTCGATCCTCTCAGGAGGACGAACTGCTCACTCTCGCTTTAAGTTTCCCATTGAAATAGATCAAAAATTTTCTTGTAACATCAGTAAACAAAGCTCACTAGCAGCTTTAATACGTGATGCCAAATTAATCGTATGGGATGAAGTATCTATGGCCAAAAAAGGACTGCTAGAAGCTTTTGATATTCTCTTGAGAGATTTAATGGACACAAATATCTTATTTGGTGGAAAAGTCGTTGTCTTTGGTGGTGATTTTAGACAAACTCTTCCTGTTGTTCGCAGTGGAAAAAAGGATGATTTCATTCGAGAGAGTTTACTCTTTTCTGAAATTTGGAATCAACTTGAAAAATTACGATTATCTGACAATATGCGAGCAAAAACAGACCCCACATTTTGTGAGTACTTGCTAAGAATAGGAAATGGAAAAGAAAAAGTACATGATAATGATAAAAATTCAAATACCCCATTGCTTTATTATACCTTTTATTTCTGAAAATGAATCATTAGATGTCCTATTTAGACTAACTTATCCAGATCTACATACATGTTCTTCTAATGTATCTTCTATGACCTCTCGTGTAATTTTGACGACAAAAAATGACTTCGTCGATGAAATGAATGATTTGCTTATAACTCAATTTCCTGGTGATCCTAAAACACATGTTTCATTTGATGAGACTATTGAAGCGAATGATCAAAGTCAATATGAAGATTTTCTACACACCTTACATCCAGCTGGTTTGCCTCCCCACAAATTGACATTAAAAAAATATTGCCTTGTCATGTTACTAAGAAATCTAAATCCTTGTGAGAGCTTATGCAATGGTACTAGACTTATATGTAATGATCTTCGAAAACATGTTATCAGTGCAACAATTGCAACTGGAGATTTCAAAAACAAGCATGTATTTATTCCAAGAATACCATTATTATCATCTGCAGATGAAAAATTGCCTGTTCCTTTTAAAAGAACACAATATCCTTTACGTTTATGTTTTGCTATGACAATAAATAAAGCTCAAGGTCAAACATTGGACTTTGTTGGAATTTATTTACGAGAACCTGTTTTCTCACGGACAACTGTATGTGGCTTTATCAAGAGCAAGAAGTTCCAATTGTATAAAAATATTAATTCGCCCACCAACACCAGATAATGACGATGATCATTCAACATACAACATAGTCTACAACGAAATCATTCAAAAAGCATTCACATGAAACCATCCTGGGATGCCCCTAAATCCTTTTGATTTTGCCTCCTCCATCAGAAAAGCCTGCCCTCAGAGTTGACAGAGTCCTATAGATCAGTCCACCATTATGATACAGGTATTTTACTTTTATTTGTATAAATTATAATCATTTTTTTCCTGCACATAATTTACACTACAAAGTAAACGTTTAACCTTCAGTTTATTCCTGCTTCCATCGCCGTCTACCAAAACGACCAGAAATATTTCAAAAGAAAGTAGGCACGCCAAGCATAGACTTTGAGGTGCTTGAGAAGATTAATGAAGGTGTGTTGCCACTCTCTTAAGTTTACAGACTCTAAAATTGCGTCGATTGATAATTTTGAATTTAAATTTCTGTGAAATTGTCTGCTGTGTAAATCAAGTAGTTGACCACCCTATCAGAAGATATATGAACAGGCGAGAAATCAATTGAAGTTGATTTCTTTGTTAAAAGCAGGTATATGAACAGGCGAGTAAACCTTATTCTTTTGAATACATGTCCAATGAAAAGAACTTGATAAACTTAAATCAGATTTCCTAAGGTATGGTAGCAGTGGAAAATTGAAATATCTTATACTTAGATACTAACTGTTATTTAAACCACCCTGTCAGAAGATTAGGAATTACAAGTAAAACCATGATGGAAAAATAAAATTTCCTTAGAGCCAGAATAGTTGTTAATTTGGCAAACTACTTACTCACATTGTTTGTAAATTTGCGCTGAAATGTTTAGCAAAGCGACGAGGAATATTTTGGAAGCACTTCACTGATTTTCTTTGAAAAGGAAGAATATTTTACATCACATGAACTTTGATGACTCCCTCAACTTTGCAGATTTATCATTTTTTAATCATTTCTATTGATTTTTAGTCCACTGTTTGCGAATTTTCTGAAGATCCTTAATTTTTGGTTGGTCTTTTAGCTCCACAAAAATCATAACCTGGTAACCATCTCAGAAGATTCACCAATTCTGTCTCCTTTGCATCCTCTGGTATCTCAAAGATGAAAATTGTCCAAACGTAAAAAAGACAGCACCCGTAATTGATTAACCTCAAGAATAGCGGAAAAAGCAAGATTAGTACAAGTAAGATCATATCCATGTAAACATATACACATTATCAATTGTTTTCTATTCATAACTTTATATTTCAATTCTTTTGCTATTCTTTATTATTGAAATATAGTATTTGTGATTCTTCAAAAGTACTATATTTTTGGAGAATTTAACACGGTTGCGGCAACAAAAATAAAGAGTCCCCACAACTTAGGTCTACAGTATCTTGTTTATAATAGTGATTTTCACTCTTTTTGCCATCTTATTCATATGTCTTCTTCTTTGGAAAATCATTGGTCTACTACTCTTACACTAAACTAATAACTCTGTTGTTCCATCCTTACATTTGTTTATTTTAATTATCATAGTTCATCGTTTACTATAGTCTTGCATAGTTTCCCCATTTAACAATCATAATAAATTATCTACTTTTTGTTTGTCAGCTTATCTTCTCCTTCCTTCTCTGCTTCCAGACGAGTTCATCTCTTAGTTACAAACTCAGGTATGTTTTTACCCAAAATTTCTTATTATTTTTCTCAGTTCCCCTTCGGCTTCTTTTGTTTTCACGCACTGATTCAAGTGCTGGTCCAAACCATATGTATAGACTAGGTGGTCAACAAGATTTAGAGGAATCCCTAGTCGTGCTCACATGTACCTTATCTATTTTCTCACTTGATGTATACGCTTTCATAAACTGCGGAGCTGCTCTCTCATATACTAAATAATACAGTCAGACTTTGTTATGCCAACCATTTGTCCACAAATCTACTATGATTGTCTATACCTTAAATCCTTAACTAACTTAACTCAAGTGGAAAGTAAAGGTATTCCCCAGCTATTGATCTGTACACAGCCAAACACTGAAAATGTTATATATTAGACTTTTCCGCAGCAAATAGGAGGAATATGACAGCACAATACATAACAGAACTAATAGCTATTGCTCTAAATATTAGTTAGTTTTGAATTCTGAAGTTACTGAAAAAGAATTGTGCTTCTTTTTTGTTAATATCGGTTGTTTCTCTTGCGGTATGCTAAATTTCGAGGGGTACATGATTATTATTTTCCAGCTGCATACTTCAAACCCACCCCTCAAGTTTATTTGTAGTATTACTAATTTGGTTTGCTATTATAATGTTTTCTTTTTTGATTTATATTAGGTTTGATCAAACGACAACAACTTTTGTTGTCACTAATATGGACTATTTCATCGCTGGGAATACTAGAGATCCTACAAGCAATGATTCATAATGGCATATATTACACACACAAAAAAAGGAACACAAATGTTTACTGCTGCTCTTTTTTTTCTTTCAAAGTGTTAATTCTGGTTCTTTGTGATCTTACAAGAATATGCTTCTCTGTCACTTTTCTTATGTTTTTCGTAGTGTTGAAATTCACCGAACCTCATCTGTTGTGTGTGGGTACTCTTATTATGCCTTAAATAGAGTCAAAGAAAATACAGGTTTGCCATAAAAAAACTTATTCCTTTATTCACGCAAACAATCGCTTCAAAAATTCCGTTATTAGCCCCAAAACATATCATTTATATTATTGGGCCCGTGCATAGCACGGGCAACATTATCTAGTTATTAGATATAAAGTTTGGTTTTTATTCAAACCTTGTCTTTTTGTTGCAACGGGAAACAAGTTTGAATATCATAATGCAATTTGCTTACTGAATTTTAAAAATCTAAATAACTTTTTAATTATAAAAATCACGTAGATTCCTTGCATTATTGATTATACCATCAAATTTTCTATAATAATATTTTTAGTTTCAATAATTTTTGGCTGTTATAATGAGTAAATAGTTGATTTCGATTTTTTTAAAATTGTTTTAACAGTTGGTTGTTATATTCTTATAACATGATTTGATATTTATATCTTATCTGATTCTTATAGGTATTCTAATGTTAAATTCTAATACTTTTTAATGATGGTAATAATACATTATTCATACAATATTCTTTTGGCATAAATAGTGTGATAAAACATCAAATATTTGATTTAAATATCTAGACATATTATTAGGAATCTTAGCGATACTATATTTATAAAAATGGTTAGTTATCATATTAAATTACTAATTACAAAAAAAAAAAGTTGTTATAGCTTAGAATTATTGTTATTATAGAAAAGTGAAATATAACCTAAAAATCGGTTCAATCAACTTTTTTTTTAAAAAAACTTAATTATTGTAATAAAATATTTTTATATAAGAATATTGTGTATGTATTTCATGATACAATCATTAGTCCTGATTCAAACGTTGTCATTCTATTCCACAATCTCAAATTATTTATTTAGAAAAAACTTAATTATTATAATAAAATATTTTTATATAAGAATATTGTGTATGTATTTCATGATACAATCATTAGTCCTGATTCAAACGTTGTCATTCTTTTCCACACTCTCAAATTATTTATTTAGAAATTTGAAATTACTATTGAAATGGCACGCACGTTCTAAACTTTATAAACCAATTTAAAATACATTTAAGTCATTAAATATTGTACTTAATATTTAATTTGAAGAAATCTTAGTGGGACCTTTTCATCATCAATAACATAAACCATGGAGTCTTTGTCCCTTTCAAATTTCCATCCAATTACCAAGCAGCAAATGAAGAGAAATTTCCATTCAACTACTTTATTATTATTTTATTTTCTTTCCCTCTTTTCCTTTTTCTTATTCTCTTTTTTTTTTACACTTTTGTTTTGTACTCATTCGTCTCTTTGTTCACTGTTTGTATTCCTCTCTTCTTCCTTGACGGTGAATTTAAAATTTAAATTTTATGATTTTGAATTTCTAATCTCTAAAATAAATGATATTGTGTTAGTAATTAAGTTTTGAAATTGATTTTGATTATATGTTTAATAAATTTTTTAATATAAATATTTGAACTAAAGTTACTAATTAAATAGCTTCGACGTAATTTTCATCAATAAATAGTCACTTAATTTTTCAAATGAAATATAGAAAATCCTTATTAATTTCAAAAGATTTAACTAAAGAGTCTTTCAAAATTCAAATTTATTGGTAAGCATTTAAATGACACTTTCAAAAAAAGTTTTATGGACTTAAAAGTGTCCATAAACATATAATTTTAACTGGCAACTAACTTTTCTTGGCTAACTTAATTAATTTTAAATACTTATCGAATTTATTCAATATTAATGATAAGCAAAAGGAAAAGCTCTTTTTGAATTTATTTGAAATAAAAGCTCTTTTTGATTATTTTTTGTTGTTGGAAGGAATTATTTAAGTAACAGTAACATAAATCAAGATTTATTCATTTGCCCAATTAATGACGAAGTAAATGATGACGGATTAACAAAGAATTAAAAAAGAAACTTTAACACTCTATTTGGATCATTGTTACCCACTGTTTTATAATGTATTGTATTGTATTGTATTGTACTCGATTGTATTGTACTGTATGGTAGATACAATGTTTGGCTAGATTGTATTGTTTGTTGATTAATAACATTTTAATTGTTTGGTTTGATTGTATCGTACTGTATTGTAATTTATAAATTTACTAAAATATTCTTAATTATTATAGGGTAGGAGGTTTGACTAGAATTAAATAATATAAGGTAAATGATAAAATAGTATTTTGAAATATTATGTAAAGATATAATTGAAAAAGGAAATTAAGTAACAATGGGAACACACCAAATCGGTTGTTCCATAAAATAGGGATTTTCATTGTTACATAACAACAAAATTTAACAATACAATACAATACAATACATTTTAAGTAACAATCAAAACAAACATTGTAGGTATAATAACGATACAATACAATACAATGGGTAACAATGATCCAAACAGAGTGTAAACAAAAAATGTAACTGCATTTAAGAGAAATAAAATGTAACAACTTTTAAGGGAAATTCATTTAGATTACATATCAAATAGAATTCAACAAAAAAAGGAAAAATACTACTTATATGAATAAAATGGACAAAATATATGTCTCCACATAGAAGAATAGGAAAATTACATAAATGGACCATAAAATCTAAAATAATTACAGTTCATATCCAAAGTAATTTTTGAAATACTCATTCTCTCCTAAATAATTACAGTTCATACCCCTTATTCATTAAGGTTGATAATTTCCGCTTAAATGATACTAAATCAGTATCATATATTGTATTAGTATCATTAAGGCTGATAATTTTGCTTAACTGATACTAAATCAATATATATATATATATATATATATATATCAATTAAGTGAAATTATCAGCTTTAATGATACCAATACAATATATGATACTAATTTAGTACTCCCCCCGTCCCATTTTATGTGGCAACATTTGATCGGGCACGGAGTTTAAGAAATAAATGAAGACTTTGAAATGTTTACCAAATTGCCCTTTAAAAAGTAGTCTCATTTCTCTCTCTTTATAAATGTATTGGAGTACTATCTTTAAGATTGAGTGGGACTAACAAGAGTAAAAGAAGAATTATACCGTTAAATATTTACCATATAAGGACATGTGACATTCTTTTTGAAATTGACCAAAAAGGAAATGGTGCCACATAAAATGGGACGGAGGGAGTATCAGTTAAGCGAATTAGTTGTGGATCTATAGTAATTATTTAGTGGGGTATGAATATAAATGGATATATGTTTGTAATTATTTATTTTTATGGGGTATTTGCTTAGCCAAGAAGAATTCGAAGATAGACTATTTTTGGGTTTTGACCTTTGACCCATTTATGCTCCAATTGCTGTGTTTCAGGCCTTTTAACCTTATATTAGCCTTTCTTTCTCTCGATAAAAGAAAGTTGGGCTTTGGCCCAATACGAAATGCTTAGGAAGATTTGAGTCCAGTAAACCCGTTTGCGACATTAGTTTAGGAAAAATTATTTAAATATACATTTTATTTTATCATAATCTCTAAAATTTTCTATCATTAAAATTTTTTAAATTTTTTCTCTCGGATACCTCCTCCCCTCTCGTTAATACATCGTATCCCCCTCTCGGATACATCCCTCCCCTCTCTGATGCATCTTCTCTCCTTTCGGATACATTCCTCCCTTATTTATCCTGATGTCATATCCCCTCTTTGATACATCCCTATCCCCTATCTGACACATATCTTTCCTCTCGGATACATCCCTCCCCTATGTATCCGAATTTATGTTGATGTATTCAGAAGTTCAATGTATCTAAAATCCTATGTATTAGGAAGTTCAGTAATGTATTCGAAATCTATAAATTTTAAGGGATTTATATAATTTTAATAAGTGTAAGGAAATAATGTAATTATCTCTTAACACTATAAAATTTATGTAAATATCCCAATAATTTATCGTCTCCAAATTGTTGCTTTGTGATACTCCACACCAATTTGAGGAGATGTTAGCCTATGATAATAGTAAAGGCCCATGTTTTAGTATTTGTTTTGTATGTTTAGATAATGGGAAAATTAAGCGAATAAACAAACATATATTTGTTAATTAGCTAACATAGTTATAGTTTAAATTAATTACTGCTCTCAGCTTGATTTTAGTTGTAATTACGTATGCCTCTCCCCTTTCTCCTTGCTCATACATATATGAAATACAAATTATACAAACACAAATTATACATACTTATATATATATACACACACAATTACATGACAGATATACAAATGCAATCGCCTCTCTCCACTCTCTGCCCTCTCGCCAGATATATATATATATATATATGAATTTAAGTCGACAAATATACATATACTACTCGCTTCTCTCCTCCCTCTCCCTCTCCCAATCTCGCTCGCCTCTCTCTTCCCCCTAACATGTAGCTACAAATCGTAATTAGCAAACTATAGCTATGGAACCTAATTAAAATTATTTTAGTGGCCATTTTTGCAAAAATTCTCCTTAAATAATAGATATTACGTAGCATAGGCATAATTAGCTATGGTTGAGTAATTATAAGTTGCAGTATAAATGTTTATCTTTTTATTATGCTTATCTTTTTACTTTTACTAACAAAACGTTCAAATTATAAATATGGAAAATAGGAAAAAACCTAAATTATAAATATCATTGTACCTGTTAAACACTGACACCCAGTTTAGTGTTGAAGACTACTTCAAAATTGGAATAGGAAAAAAACTAAATTATAAATATTCATATTTAAAACCTTACCTTTTAAAGTTCACATTCTAATTAAAATTAAAATAGGAATAAACTTGAATTAAAAACATTCATATTTAAGACCTTATCTCTTAAACATTCGTATTCTAATTCAAAATTGGAATAATAGTAATAAATTTAAATTATAAACATTCATATTTAAGACCTTACCTCTTAAACATTCATATTCTAATTCAAAATTGAAATAGGAAAAACCTGAATTGTTTAGGATTTTGTTAGTATGAGCTTGATTATTTAATTAGTTAATGTCTAAATAAGTTCTGCAGTCACATTCGTAGGTTTTCTCATTTCTATTCGCATTATGTATTGCCCAATTATAAATAGAACGTACTACTGGCTATTTTCTTATAAACTCGAAAAAGAAAATAGGAAATCAAGTAAAAGTGCATCATCAGAAAGTGTCTAATGATTTAGTTGTGGAGATCATCTCCCACTTGCCTTTGAAGTTTGCAGTTCAATGTAAAGTTGTAAGCAAGAATCTCAACATTAGGATTTCAGATCAATATATGTTGGTAATAATCAAGCTGATCGAAGAAGGTTATAGATTTAAAGTATTTTCATCAATTGGATGTGGTGTGGCACGAATTCCAGTTGGGCGAAGAAAATCCATTTCTCTACGTGATGCAAGTTAATCCTGTTTACGTCTACGATTCAATCCATTGGCTCATGAGAACTTATGTTGGTGGTGTTATTCTTGTTTTTCATACAAAGAAAATAGAGGTTATATTTATTGACCTTCCTGAGATGAATATTGATTATAATGCATTCAATGGTTAGGGGTGGTGCACGGTTTACTTACTCTTGTTTGCACCTTAAAGAATTCCATAGTCATTTCTTCTTATGATTATACAAGCAATGACTGGAGTGTTTCCTATAATGTGTTTATTAGCGGTCTGGACTACTATAGCTATTCATTTCAAGAGAGAACAGGTGTTTTTCCTAGCAGAATGTCCTCCGCGACATGATCATGATTCTGAGAGAAAGAGGTATCAAATAACTCCTGCTTTGGAGAATGATGATTCTATACCTTCGCACCAACTTTAGCGAGTGTTCATGCAATGCTCTGTCTACGGGAAACATCTGTCATCTATCATTGCAACGTTAGATGAGCTCAAAAGATTTATCACAAACAACAGCTGGTGTAGTTAGTCTCCTTCAATTCAATTTTGTATTTTGTCCTAAACTATACTGAGAATTACTGATTTTGGTTTTGCTGCAACCTGTCCTGTTTCTGTTTAGGTATGTTTCAGTTTTAGAAAAAAGTAGACCAATTAATGTTTTCTTCTAATAAAACTCAACAAGTTAAAAAAGATGAATTGATATATATACCTTAATTGTACTTGCTTTGAAGTTATGAATACTGTTTAAGAAAAACTATAATTGGAGAATTGATCAAATGAAGATTGATGTATCTATCCGAAAACGGAAAAGGGTCAAATATAAGAAATAGTTTAAATATACCTCTTATTATGCTTTGGGTCCAAATATATCCTCATACTTTGACACAAATATATCCTTGATTTTAATGGAAAGACACGTGTCAAGCTTAGGATTAAATATCACATCCCCAATTTGCTTAGAAGCTCACTCATCTAACCACCGGATCCAAATTCCAATTGAGAGGGTATATTCGGATCCAAAGTTTAAACAAAGGAAATATTATACTATTTTTAATAGGAAAAATAACTTAAATACACAACTTTAAGTTCCTTATTGTCTATTTTTTCCTACTTTTTAAAAAAATTACTTAAATCCCTTATTTCACTTAAATATCAAATCTTCCAGATACATGATTAACTTTTACATCCAACGTTTCATCACTCCCTATGTCACTCCTTTTTTCTCTCCCTAAATTCATTCCAATATCTTTTCAGTTACAAACCATTATCCCAAATTGATTTTCAAAAATTTTCTCTCTCAATCCTACCATTTTTAAACTTCGTCTTCTCCGTCATCTCTCCCAAAGTCTGTCACTGTAATTTTCATCTTCTTCCTTCCATTTTTATTTTGTTTCAGTTTTTTCTTCTTGATACATATGAATTCACATCCTACATCAAATCTTTCTAATACTAATCGAACAATATACGACTCTGATGATGAAAATTGGCCAGAAATTAGATCAAAAAGTTTGCATAACCCATTAAGCTTGATGAATCAGTCGACCAAAGATGTGCCAGAATCGTTTAAACCAAAGCTTGCAAAAAAACCCCAAAAAAGGGGAAGAAAAGCAGCACCCGCTATTTGCAGACCTTTATTGCCTAGAATATGTGTTTTAAATCTTTATTAAACTTGTTTGTGATTTGTATTGCGTTTGCTATCTTAGACTGAAATTGACTGATACATTACTTAGATGTGTTATATTGTTTATTGGGTTAAATCATGATGCATACAAAAACCCTATCTTAGGTTGATACATACTGATTGGAGATTTAGTCGACACTTATAAAACCCTTGTTTTATATGTGTATCGAAAAAAATGCTACATGACAGTCATAAAAAAAATGATACATGACAAACCCCAATATGAAAAAGATATTTGTCAAATTTAACAAAAAAGTCGTTGATGTATCAGACAGGGCATCCTTCTGTATAATGTATCAAGTTTTATAATACAACTCTGTTGAAGTCTGGTAGCATGTATTTTTTTATGTATCAACTTGTTTTTTATTATGTATCATTACTTGTTCTGTAGTGTGATTTGGTGTTTTTATGTATGTATCATAAGATATCATTATAAATAGTATAATTTTCCTTTTCAATTTGCAGTCAATCAAATATATTCTAAAAAAGGTATCATTAATAATGTATCATACAGGGCATCCTTCTGTATAATGTATCAAGTTTTATAATACACTTTTGTTGAAGTTTGGTAGCATGCATTTTTCTATGTATCAACTTGTTTTTTCTATGTATCAACTTGTTTTTATTATGTATCATTACTTGTTGTGTAGTGTCATTTGGTGTTTTTATTTATGCGTCATAATATATCATTATAAATAGTATAATTTTCTTTTTCATTTTGCAGTCAATCAAATATGTTATTAAAAAGGTACCAACACGTGCCATAAGGTTTGGTGTCCCTTTTAACACAATTTTTTTGGGGGAGTTCCAGAAGTCTATAGGGGATGATGTAATTGAACTGTTCAGAGCTACAATTTTTGGACCCTATTTAGACATCCCTAAATGTAATTTTCAGGGTTAAATCAGTAATTGTTTATTGTTGTTAGAATTGGAACAAAGCAACTCAAAGGTGTTGCATATTAGGCATGCAAACGGGAGTATCTTGAAATTTGGTATCAAAGAATTTGCAATTATAACTGGTCTATGTTGTAAAGGCAATACCAAAGACTTTGAATACCCAGAATCAACTACTTGTAGGCTATTCCAAAAATATTTTCCTGGTGCAGTTAATAGTATTAGCAAGAATCATCTAGTCCAATGATTTCTGATGGGCAACTAGGAGAACAATCAGGATGCACTCCAGATGACTATCATGTACTTTCTCCATACATTCATTTTGGCTCAAACTGGTGATTCTTCAATATCTGTTAACAAATTCTTAATGGTTGAAGATGGTAGATATCAAGTATATCCTTGGGGACATATTGCATTCACAAAGCTTATGGATTCACTCCGACATGATTTCAATCTTAGCAAATAGTTGTATCGATTATATGGAATGCCTTATGCACTTAACATATGGACATACGAATGTGCATCCCAATTAAATTCAGAAATTGATGTCAAAGAACGCGATGTAATCCCTAGAATTTGCAATTGGAGGGTTGTGGCTTTAAAGCCAAAGTTTGAAATGCTTATGTCTAGCATTTTTCAAGAGGTAACATTGAATCCCATTTTATATTACATTTCATACATAATTAAGTATATAGTTGTAAGGTTGCAAGTTTGTTTTTTTTAAATCATTATTTTCTGTGTTAGGATACATAATTATGTGTATTAATATTAAAAAATATTTTGTTTTTTCAGAATGCATGTTCAAACATTGTGCCAACACCGGAGGAACTTGCAACTTTTGATTTACCTGAAAATGAACATGCTCTTCCTTCTTCACCCCCACAACATCTGTCAATCCCAAGATAGTTCAACCGAATGACATTGCTGATTTCGATGATTTCTCTACAAGACCTCCCGAACAGTTGTTAAGGAGATCATCTAGAGTGTCTGATACATCATCTCCACCACCACCAAAAAGAAGAAAGAAAGGGGATACACCTAAAACAAAGGTGTCAGAACCCAGTCAGCCATATCAGTCCAATGTGTCATTAAACCAGCCATTTTCTATTCCAAATGGTCCTCCGACACCGACTGCTAATGTACACAGTTCTGCAAATGCTCAAAAAGTCAACTATGTAATTCCAGATATTGAAGAACTGAAAGATCATTTGAAGAATTATGTAAGTAATTATTTTGATTATATTTTTTTTCTTTATATTGACTCTAATGTAGTTGTTTTTTTATAATTTTTTGATAGGTTGACAAGAAATTTGAGGAACTTGTAATCTTGATAAATGAAAATCACTCGCATTTGATGCGATCTCGACACAAGGAAAATAATAATGTCGATCCTCAATCAAGCGATAAACAACCATATCCACATATATGAACTGATCTTGTTGATGCAGTTGGTGTAGCTAATCGTGAGGTTGGTGTACCTATTAATGAGAGTGGACATCAAGTTAATGTCAATGCAGAGATATGTATTTGATACATTATTTGTAATTGTCGTTATACCTCATACATTAAGTATGTATTAAGAATCAAAATCATATGTATCAGCACACATAAGTTATGTATATAGTTAAGGTGATTCACCAAAATTTTCTATCTCATTAAACAATTATATATTTCAATTTTATATTCATCACTTAATTTAAATAATGTTTCAGTAACAATTATGTTAACACTTTTTTTATTATTAAAAATTCAAATATAGATTTATCATACTATCAGTAACCAACAACAAATGAAGCGTGTTTCAGAACTCCAACCTACATATGAAAGTACTCATGTTGATACTGAAGCAAATGATCCTAAGAAGGTATCAGGATGATCAAAACTTTATACATTACAATTTTCTTTGATACATTATCCTTTTTTTTTTTTTATATATATATGATACATTATTAGTATAATTGGTAACTGATACATACAACATGCTTACACTTAGGATGATGAAGCACGTTAAGCCCCACAAGATTTAAATGAAGTAATCATGGATGAAGATGGTGATGACACAGTTCAACACAACATCCGTCATTTTGTGCCTGATAAAATAACAGTTGATACATCGATAAATTTATCAATTATGCATCATAACACTAACATTCATTATATGCAATTTTACTAAAAAATAATTATAATATCATATTATACAGGATTCTTTCACATCAACAACATTATCGCCCTCAACTCAAGCGGCAATAGATGCACTTATATCCGATCCAGGAAAAGTTCATATTCCTGCTAAATCATTGTGTGTTTACAATCCACAGGATTTAACTGGCAGTCATGATTTGTTGTCTGATAGTCAATTACCCATTGATATTTCAACCACCGAGATTGTTGTTAGAAGCGATTCAAAGACTCCTGCGCCTAGAAACAGGATGCCTTCAAGAATTATTCAATCTCCATACGTGACTTCTTTTGGGTCAAGCGAGAAGGGAAAACAGAAACTGGATGACGATGTTCGTCTGTATTTCCCATTTGAAGGATGTGGGATTACATATCAAGCTTCGTCTAAACTAATTGATGAATATATGCAGTGGCTAACCAAGGGGCTTCTCAAAAATCATGCCAATAAGTAAGTTTTATACATATATTTTCTACATGTTTGGATTAACCAATTTTGATATAACCAATTGATAATACAAACATTATCACATGAAATCATCGGAGGATAAATATAGATCAAAAGCCTCTTCTTTTGAACTTGAGATGATGGATTTTGTTGTTGCATTTCCAATTAACAAGAACTGGTTCTATGCCATGTCACAGCCAAACAAATGTTGGACTGATCAGGTAAAGTTCTTAATGAAACTATTAAGCGTGTATCAGATACATTGGTATAGAATAACATGATACAAAATATCAATCGGGATACACTCAAATAAAGTATCAAAATATTAAATTATGCTATTTGTTTAGACTATCATTTAATGTATCAATTCTATCATTAGACCTTTTTAATAAGTTTCTAAATCTGTTTATCATGTTTTTTGTAGCACATCGATGTTGTTTTTTACTACCTCCGTAAAAAATCAAAACTCCGCAGCATGAATCAATACAGATACACAACAGCCAACTGCTTGTTCATATCACACATCAAAAATACATATGAAAGGTATTACTTGGCTAATGATGATGATCTTATTAGTACCCAAGAACACATTGATCGCACTTCAGCTGTATCTGTATATGAGAGGTCAATCACTAACATCATCAAAGGTTTTGAAATCCCAGCTGCTTTACCATGGCATCTTGTAGATGATGTTTACATCCTGGTTAACTGTGGTGGACAATTTCATTGGGTGTTGGCTGTTGTTGAATTGAAAAACAGGGTGATAAAGGTGTATGACTCTTTATTAGGCTCAAGGAAAAAAGCAATTCCGCACGAGATAAAAATGTTGTCCAAAATGCTTTCTTCTTACCTCATGGACAATGGATTCTTTGAAAAAACTGAACGAACAAACTTTGGTGGTTGTGATGCGTACAAGGACAATAATTCTGGTTCACTTTTGGAGGCACAAGTTCCTTTCATGGTTGAATTTGCCCAAGACATTATGCAACAAAAGAGTGATAGCCTGTAAGTATTGTGCTTTTATTATTTTTGAATCATGTATGATTTAAGTTTATACGGATTTTCTGCATTTTTATAGAGACTGTGGGTTATATGTTGCTACATTTGCGAAGTTTCTGAGCTACCAAATCGAAACATCACCAGTTGATTTTCTTCCTGAATACCTACGCAAAAGATATGGAGCATTGTTGTGGAGTTATGGCAGCGAGAAGGCTAAGGGTGCATACGTTAGTGAGAATGATGATCCACCAAAATCTAAGGGTGTAGTCACACCACCACCAGAAGAAGATTTGGTTCACATAGTGTAGTAATTAAGTATCTATGCATAGACAATGTTTTATGTTTTTTTTATCCTTTTGACAATTTCACTCTTGCTTTAGTCTGTTTTAATACTGTATGGACCAATATACTTTACATATAAAAAGTTAAATTTCAGACACATTATTGCACTACATAAAGAAAAAAGGGATGCAGTATATAACATATAATGTATCTGATACATGTTTTCATTGTAATTATGTATCTTATAAGTAATCAGTTACAATAACCTATTACTAATAAATAGATTTTTTTACATTTAACGTATATGATTCATTATTTATAATTAATATTATACATGAAACATAATATATATAGTATATGATACACGATTCATAGTTATTGTGTTAAATAAATTGTTTACAAACTTAATTGTTTAATGTATGTATCATATAAATTATCAGACATAATAGCTTATTGCTAACATATAGGTTGTGTACGTTTTAATGCAAATGATACAGTAACCAATTAATGTATATGATACAACAAACGTTATATAATTTAATGTATATGATACATTACTGAAATTATTTATTATTTAATGTATATGATACATTAGCTTATATGTTACCCAATATTTTATTTATAATTGTAACTACACCTTAACAAACTATTTTTTAACATTGATGTCATATAAACATTATGATGATTTTTTAATGTATATTTAACATTGATACACAAATCATAACAAACTATTTTTTGAACAACAATACGTATTAATAACAAATGTAAACAATTTAGTTTAATTATTTCTGAACAACAATATTGATTAATAACATTGATAAATATTTACGTGAAAAATTATTCAACAAAAACATTAATGTCATATAAACATTATGATGATTTCACTTTTCTTTTGGGAAGAAAGTACAAGTTCTTCTGTTGTGACCTTCTTGTCCACATTGTCCACAACAATTTGTGTTCACTGTAATCTTTTCATCTGCATTCTTTTTTCTTCTTTTCCTTGGTCGTCCAGCTAATCGTTTGTATCTAGGTGGATACACAGTTTCAACTACCACATCCTCAGGAGCTGACCAATCTTCCTTATCTGGCATTGGAACCATTGAAATCTCATATGTTTTTGCTAATGCATCAGGCTTGTAGTAATCAGAGCAATATGTATGCATATCTTTAACATTCTTTTCCTTTAAAATAGCGATTGCATGTGCGCATGGTATCTCATCTAGTTGAAATCTTCCACAAGAACATACTTTTCACTCAAGACAAACAATGTATCTTCTTCCAGCTTCATAAACCGAGAAAATAAATTCAGATGATGGAACAACCTGCGTATATTAAAAAAGTCAACTATAAAATTATTTCAAAGAAAGCATGTTCAAACAGCAGAATGATACACCGAATTAGATACATAGAATATAAAATAATGTATCATGATACATACCTCCATCTTTGAACTTTTAGACGCGTTTATAATCAATACCTCCTCAAATCTTCTCCCCAATGTGTCTTTTGTATAAGAGGCTATTTCTCTGTTTTTGCAATGCCAAGAACCAAATAGAATTCTAACTTCTTCCAAGAATTCTAATATAGATAATTGTCGTGCTTCAACAAGACAACCATTGATACATTCCGCAATGTTCGAAGTCATCATTCTACCTCTATTTACTATTGAATGAACTCTCGACCACTTCTCATACCCTGTTTCCTCAAGGTACTCCTTAACCCTGTGATCAACTTTATCAACCTTAGCCATCAATTTATCAAAATCCTTCTTTCTGTATGCCTTGGCCATAGAGTAGAATAGATCACTTAGGGTGTTTCTGCTCTTTTTGAAGTTTCCACAGACATTCTTCCAAAGATGCCATATGCATGCATAATGAGGTACATTTGAGAACACAATCCTTACACTCTTCATAATACTCTCATTCTTATATGATACAACACATATTTCTTTGCGCTCGCCAAATGCATTTTTGAATTGTTCAAAGAACCATGTCCACAAACAGTCGTTTTCAGTGTCCACAACACCAAATGCCAATGGAAATATGCAACCTAATTACAGAGCAACACACATTATTTCATTTGATACATAACATTTACAAACACCTCACAACTATAAAAAATACATACCTGCCCCATCAAGTGTGCTTGCTGATATAAATGTCCCTTTGTAAGCTCCGCCCAGATGTGCACCATCGACAACAACTATTGGTCTGCAATAATCGAACCCCCTAATCAATGGTCTTAAGGCTACGAACAGATACATAAATTCATCTTCCTCAGTCTTCTGCATCCTTATATAAGAATTTGGATACACAGTATTTAGCATGTATATGTATCTCGGCATCTCTCTATATCCAATAAATAGTTTACCCCTTATCATTTCTAGTGCACGTTCTTTAGCACGCCATGCCTGCTGGTAAGATATTTGAACTCCATAGAATTCTCTAATATCAGCAATAATATCTTTCGGAGTATGAATTTGTTTATGGTTGACCAATTTGGGAGCAGTCACACCACTTAGAAATCCGATTGTTGCTTGAACTTTGGTTAGTACCCTATCCCACATTGGACACATATGTTCACTATTGAAGTATCTAACTTTGAAAACATCAGATTTTTTTCTGCAGGAATCCTTCTTAGTCCAGCTCCAGCTACATTCATCCAAAAAGCATACCAACACATAGTTGTATAATTTTTTTTCATCATATTAATACATATAGCAGTTACATGTTATAAAATAATAATGGTCAAAATAATCAAAGAATTATGTACATTAATGTATCAACATTTTTCAAAGACCAACACAATTAATTTAGGATATTTTTTGTATCAGATTCAAAAAAAAAATATTATCCACGTATCACAATATTTTGGAATGTATCGGCTACATGATTGTTGGGACTAAATTATTTACTGTTTCAACAGTATTATCTTAATGTATCAACAATATTAACTCAATGTATCAACAATATTAACAACCAACACAATAATGAATCATGTATCACAAAATTTTGGAATGTATCGGCTACATGATTGTTGCGATTACATTCTTTAATGTTTCAACGGTATTATCTTAATGTATCAACAATATTAACTCAATGTATCAACAATATTAACGACCAACACAATAATGAATCATGTATCACAAAATTTTGGAATGTATCGGCTACATGATTGTTGCGATTACATAAATAATGTTTCATTATCAATCTACCACAAATCATATTCAACAAACTAAACAAAAATCAAAATCAAAGAATTTCTAATTAATAATGTATCATACATTAAAACAAAATAATGGTATCACCATTTATAGATCTAAATAATTCAAACACAGTTCTTCACAAAACAAATCAAATACTCCCATACCTTTGTCGATCAGATCTCTTTACTTTGCAATTGAAGTTGTTCTTTATCTTATATTTCGCCATCACATCTACGAGTGTTGCTTTATCCTTATATAACTGACCCGTCTTCACCTCTATACTATTTGAATCAACTATGTAATTTGTAACTTCCAATTCTGGAATATAATACGAATCACAAATTCTTGATTCAACCACCGCAAAAGCTTCCGTATCTTGTGTTGTGCCTTCTACACACGTAATTTCTCCGCATGTTCCATCAAAGTTATGTACATCACCGCCAATCTTTTCACTTGTGTCAATGCATAATGGATACATTGCAAATCCTAGCTCACTTTTTTTCACTTCTAAATAAAGTTTAACATCCATGTCGTTCTTAATTTTCATCGGAGACGAGTTACCTTCTACGATGTAACGAATTTCAATGTTTTTCCTTGATACATCGATATCCAACTCTGCTGAAATTGCTGCTTTGAGATTCAAAAACGAAATGGATTGTCCAACAACGATACCGTCACTTTTGTAACTTTCATATTTTACTTCGCTGACCCAAATTCCTGAATGCCTCAGTAAAATGGATATATTCATCTTGTATCATCAAAAAATCCGAGTTTTATTCGTATTTCTCACTTTTTCTAAATCGATGGATGTTCACAAATTGTTCTTCAATGAAGAAGATATAATTTTGAAATTTAAAATTTGTAAAGTCTTAGTAGATTACCTATTAATATATGGATTGTTTAGGATCAGTTAGGCGTAAATCAAGCTAATTAAATTAACATAATTAATTATTACATTTTTTCCCCTTTTTTAGAGCAACAATAATTTTTTTATCTTGTATCAGTTATAATGTATCAGAATGGTATCTATGTATCATTCACCTACCTTTTTAAGGAATTTTTTGTAAAATGTAAATTAGTTGGGATAGGATGTAATTTATATCTTACACTATGGGATTCCTTTAATTTTTACTTTTTAATAATACTGAGGTATTAATATTTGAGTATTTGACCCTTTGCAGTATACAAAAGGGAAAATTGTATAAAATAGCAAATTATTAATTCAAATTAAATGTTAAAGTCATAGTTTATTTTAATTGTAATTCGCAGCAAATATCCCCTTTTTTTGTCATCTGATTCAATATACAATTAGTCATTTTATACATTTCGGTATAAAATATATAAAATGCGTTTTTGTTTGTATAAAGCGAGAGAAAAATATATATACAAATACAAATATAAATATTTTCGTCCTATACACTTATAATTATACAAATACAGATCTTATTATACAAATTACAATATATAAATGAATTTATACAAAACTAAACAATTTGTATAAAATTGGATGTTTGTAGCGAATTATACAAATCAAAAGCTCCATAGCAAACATAAAATTTGTTATAAAGCACAATTATGCAAACTATAGCTATAACATATAAATATGATTTTTATGTTTGCTATATGTGAAAGTTGCTCTATACAAAAGAAGGAAGTATAAAGTATAATGGAAAACAAAGGGAAAGCCCAACAGGACCAGAAAAGGGAAAATACTTTTTCAATATTCAAATTATAAATAAGGAAAATAAATGCTTAGTAGGAGGCAACTTGGCCTCTGACTTAGGTTAAATATTTGATGTCCATCTTTATGTTCGAATCCTCAAAAATTCAATAATTTTTATTCTATCTCTTTCTCTTTTTTGGCTTTTCCATTCAATAACATAAAAAAATTCTGGGTTCGAGACTTGAATATGGAACTGAATGAAGATATTGTTGTGGATATCATCTCCCGCTTAGCCGTGAAGCTTGCAGTTCAATGTAAAGTTCTAAGCAAAAGTTTCAACAATAAACTCTGTGAACCAAATATTTCACAAAGTTTTGCTTCACGATGGTTTCGTGATCAAAATTTTACTAATCTACTCATCTATTCGACACCATCACCAACACAATCATCATATGAAATATCAAACTATCCCCGTAAATTCTTTTGCAGCAACCCTAGGCTCCGACTTGGGTACGAAAGACGATCTTCATCACTTAACGTTTCACTTTTGGCCTCTTGCAAGGGTCTCCTTCTCCTTGAATTTCATAAATTTAAAACTTTCTGTATTTTTAATCCTATAACGAAAGTGCACCAATTGATACCTTATCCTGAGCCTAGAAATTATTTTTCTTCTATGGGCGGAGGCGCAGGATTAGCCATTGATCATCCAACTACAAATCACAATTATAAATTGGTGACAGTTGGGATGCTGAATAAATGCAGAGGATATAGATTTAGAGTATTTTCATCGGAAGAAGCTGGAGTAGTGTGGCATGAATTCCAATTTTTGAAAGAGGTATATTATCGTACTTCCATAGTTGGTCCACAACCTGTTTTCGTGCACGATTGCTTGCATTGGCTCACGAGTGACGGTAATGTTCTTGCTTTTGATACAAAGAGTAGTACCGGACAGGCTACAATTATCAACCTACCTCGCGAAGTCCTCCATGTTTATTTAAATGATCCTATGTACGGTGCTATTAATTTCATGTTCAATGCAGTTTTGGAGTTGGTACGTGGTGTACTTACCCTTGTTTGTTCATTCAAGAAATTCATAGTCATTTTTGGTTATGATTATGTAAGCCGCAAATGGAAAGTTTCATACACATTACCTAACTTCAAGCCGGATCTGGTGGGACGTGTTGGTGGTCCTGCTTCTCCAATATGTTTTGACGGGGAAAAGTTGTTTATCTTCGGAAGATATAGGGCTGCACCGCGGACTGGATATCTGTACGAGTATGTTATAGAGATGAAGACGTATAAAAAAGTAGGTGAAGTTTTTAATATGCATAGTGCTATCTTCTTCTCGTGGGAACCAACATTAGCCCGTATCCCTAAGACAGAGCTTCCCCCTTACAGAGTCCATTCTAAACATTTGCCAGAGATTACTGCAACATTAGATGAGCTCAGATGTCTGATTGCTAATAAACCTCAAGTTGATCGTGTCACGAAAACAGCCATAAATAATTATAGGTTGTTAGCTGTAATTGGTTCTCAATACTAATTTGTCATATATAAATAATTATATGTTCAGACTTATCATTTGTTGCAATTTTAATACATCAATTTATGCTTCGCATCAATAGTTTTTGGTTCAGATTAACCCGCCTTATCAACTGTACATCTTCCCATGCTTTCAGCACCAGATATTTGAGGCGCTATAGTTTGTATTTGAAAACTGCTTCAAGATTTGAAAATATTCACAAGTTGTTATGAAAACATTTTGACAAAATTTTCTGTTGATTGACACTGAACCTTGACCTCTGCTGTGAAAATTGCTCGTACTGGTCTGTGATCCGACAGCTTACTCTCACCTCGACTATACTGCCTTTGTTTCAGTCCCTTCCCAAACCATATAATCCTATCACACCTGCATAATTTTTACACTACTTACTATAATTTCTTCTACAAAAACATTAATTAGCTAGTTCTTTTCCATTTGTGTTATGAGATCGATCACTTACCAAGCAGGGGTTCGATTCTTTTCCTTTTTCCCTTTCTGATTATTGCAGCCATAATAATCATCAGAATCTAGATTGTATTTATATGTCGGCGCAAACTCAATATCCTCCTCATTCCAACCCTTAAAGGTGCAGCCTTCTCTTAGCTCTGCCTTCAACTTCAATGTCCAATTTAAGATCAGTAATTAATTAATAGTTGAATTTAGCTGATGGATTTCAGTTCTAACATAGTCGAATTTTTAGATTCATCGATTCAATTTAACTCGTTATAGCAGGTTATTTATTTCTGCTTACAGAACTTAAACTTTCAAACTTGGTTGAATTAATTTTTCTTTTGCTGATGATTAATTAGAATACCTGATCGTTTTTTAATAATGTGCTCCATTGCCTGTCATTGACTAAAGATCTAGTTGTGGGTTCTGGTAAGCAAATCCTGTAGTTCAAGTCGCCAAGCCAAATCACTCTGCTGCATGAGATTACGCAACTTGTGACAGTTAGAAAATACTTATAAATTAATCACTGCCTGCAAATTGTGGATATTAATTACTTATTACAAGATATTTCAAGATATGCACCACTTGATATATAAAACGAGTACAAAGCAATCAAATCTTCTTTGTTTTGTTCTAAATAAATGAAATTGTTGACTTCTTTGCTAAAATAAGTGAGACTCATACAAGGGGTTAGGTAAGTATTTTGACAATCTCCTGGTGTTTTCAACTAATTATAGGGAGTATCTGCCTGCTTGAGTAGTTTAGGCAACGACTCAAGCAGGCAATATTACCAGAAGAAGCAAAACCATATTCATAACCTAGCGATATTATGGATAGGTCGAACACTCGAGCTAATATAAAAAAAGTACACTATAAGGAAGACAGAGTGACAAGTGTTCGATTTGAAACCCTTTTGTCAGAAAATTACACTGTGCAAATAAAGTAAAAAAGAAACGTTTGAGAGAGGTATACATACTCATGTTGTAAAATCTTTCTGGGCAAACATTGAAATGGATCAGAGGAAAATTGTGTGCGCGATAGTATTTGGGAGGCATTTGCATTTCGCTCTCTCTTGTCACCTTCTTTTCCACCAGAAGCCAAATGACTACACACAAAGCAGAAACTTGTCTCGTGCAAGCAAAATCTAACCGAAACTGAACCCTGTATATATATGTTCAATTCCTCATTATTAGTACCAGTAATTAACCAAATACGACTAGAAACATAAAAATTGTGAAATTAGGATATTTGTTTTCAAGTTGAAACTATGATGTGAATGATTTGTACCTTGTTGCCGAGGCAGCCGAAAATACCACAGCCTACAGAGGAGACACTTATATGCCTGATATAAGGAAGCAGGGGAGACCTTGCCCATATGGTGATAAAAACTCCTACCATTTGTTTGCTAATTATGCATTCAAAATGTGGTGAATTACTAGTTTTCGAAGTAGTAAAGAATCCCTCTCTCTTTAGTGGATAAACCTTTTGATGACTTTCTCCAAGCTCCGCCTTCTGATGAAGACTGATATCATCAGTCTTGTTAAGAGCTGCTCTAATAAGAGAATTCCATTGCATAGATATGCTTGTATTCTCTTGCACTAAGATGTTTCCGGCATTCAAAGGTACAATTTCTTGAAACCTGATATAAATTTGGGGTTATTTTAACACAACGTTATCCATTGTAACGTTTTTGTCATATTGAAGTAACTGAACTTTACAGTAAAGTCAATAAACATTACCCGAGAATGTAGATGTCAGCCAAATTGTTTTCAGTATGGAGCAAGTCTTCCATGTTTAACTCGGAAGGTGGTGCAATGCCTCCAACATTCCATGAGCTAACAAATAATCTGTTTTTTTTTTAAAAAGGACATGAAATATAAGATGAAACTAGCATTGAAGAATTTTAAAAACGTAAAATTTATATACATAGTTAAATTAAGACTGAGAAATGTATATATACGTCAAATTTTGAATTTGAGCAGACGTAGTTTGATAATCAACTTCATGATTCTGCCTGTCTTCTAGGATCTTGTTAGCTGCTAAAGCAAGCCACATGACCTCGGAGGAGACGAAACAAAATGCAGAACTTATATCATAATACTTATGTGGGGGAGAAGCAGAGAGATGGGGGGCAATAAGTTAAAGTACAAGTTGGTGTATGTATATAAAGGGGGACAAAAAGAGCAAGCTGATTTCTGGGAAATCAAGGTGGTCTATTCTGAAATGTTCAAAGGGTGAAACAACTTGGGACAAGAACGGAGCCAACAATTTTGTGTTATTAGTTCAGCTGAATTCAGTAACTTTGACTCAATATTTGTAAACTAATAGTAATCTATTCAGAGTGTCTGTAAACTAAAAGTTTTGACTCCGTCCTAGGTGAAAGTTAGGGCTACAAAATGCTAATGGTTGGTTTGGTCTATTATGGAATGCTTATAAAGGGAAAGAAGTTGTTAAACACAGCAGTAAAAGCAAAAAAAATTAATTAATGAATTGCTAAGATATTTAATTGGAAAGACATGAAGCATAAGGGGAATGTGATGTGAGCGATGATGCAAGTTGGATTAAATTTTAAAATTTTAATAAACCGAAAGCGGAAGGTAAGGTTAATATATACTTATTGGAAAAAGCGTCTATGATGATTGGAAAGGTTGTCACTTTTCCCTAATAAATATATTGTTTTGGGACTAACTATACTTTTGTAAATAGATATAGAAAGAATTAAATACTGTAGTACTTATGATATTTACATTTTCAACTCAAACTTTACCGCGACTAATAATTAGGAGTCACGTGGAAACGAACAAAATGAAACTTGAAACGGTAACTAATCAGGTGTAATTTGAAAACGAACAAAGTACAAACTGAACGATAAAACAAGATATATCAAAAGAGACATACATTTAAGATGGTTCGTGATCAATTAATAGATTCACAAGTAGAAATAAGTAATCTATGATATAAAAGTTACTACAAAATATCTAGAAATTTTGGACCACTATGATAAAATATGTTATTTTGGACCACTTCCAAGAGTGATCAATTTGGAGAAGCGCAAACAAATGCTTTAAATATGTTTAGGTGCCTGCCGTCATTAAAACTCTTGTCTTTTCTCCTATTTGTGTGGGTAGGTCAGACGTATATAATAATCAAGATACGATATTTGTTTACTACTCCTACTTAGTTAGCTCCTTCCTTGATTGGGTTATTTGTGTTGATGACAACCATCACACATCAGATCGGGGACGAGAACCCTAGGCTCGACTTGGGTCTTAGCAGTCCTTACTTTGAGCTAGTTTTTGGGTATGAGTTAGCCCCAAGATTTATTCGACATGAAATTAGCGACAGGCCCATTGGGTCGGTTGTGGGGCTCCCAAACCGTACGAGGGTTGGAATATACTTTCAATCCTTGAGTATCATGCTACGAACCGGACAATGGATAGAACCTGGAATAAAGAATGTCTGAATTCAGGTGTGTGAATGATCGCATATTGCCTATCGAACCGGGACGTGTCCCCTGAATTTCTTATAAGGCGTGATTAGGTATTCTTTCTTTTAAGCTAGCTTTTAAGATATAAATCAGTCTCAAAACCTAATTGAATAATTTGTGTATAGTGCAATAATTGATATAAACCAATTCACCCTGGATTCCATTCCACCCTTTCCAAAAAGACAATTGGAAATATATGTACATATTTTTAGTTACATTAAATCATTTAATCATAATAAGTTGAATTAATTTGACGTAAATATCCGAGGAGTGAGGCCGGGTACGTATTACGGAAAAAAGCAAAATATGCAATTAAGTCGATCGATGTCAAGCGTAAAATCTACATAAGTAAATTAGGAAAATTCGTACAATATTATATAGAATTCCAGTGTTTGCACTTCAAGTTGAATCATATTATCATAGTGATAATTAATAGGCAGTATCAACCACTAATATTCATGCTGTTTTATAATTGGATGGACGGAGAAAAAAAAAATTGAATGACAACTGCCAAATCCAAAAAGTATATTCTACTACAGTCAACTAATTGGCTCTTTAATTATTTATTTACGTGGGGTTAGGCTTTGGAACACCAATCAACTTATCCAAATGATCAACCACAGTGAAGTGACATATCTCAGTAAATTAAAATAAAAGTATTTTTATCAGCCAAAAAAAATAAAATGTTGAATGCCTATTTGCTCAAAAAAATTGGCCTCATTACTAGCTAATCATGATTAGGAACTACCTTTTTCGAAGGACAAAATTATTAAATTCATCCTTTTTATTTATTATTTTCTCTTTTTTTTGTTTGGTCAAACACATCTGAATTCAATTAATTCAGATTTATATTATGTAAAACTTATTAAGATAAAAAATACATATGAAAAATATGTTATGTGTTTATTAATCGAAAAAAAGGTCTAACAATTCTTAACGAGAGCCGTTAGCATATTATATATATATAGCGCATGAAATTATTAATGCGCTAGAAGTGTTCACTTTTTTTCATTAAGAAAAAAGGAAGGCATAATTTTGGTTCCTATAGGTTATACCTTTTCGACTAATCAGCAAAAGATTATTGGAAAACGTTTATTTGTCTATAGAAGCTACGTGTTAGCTTATAATTAGATTATTAGTGTCATGTTTTATTTATTCATCACGTTGTTTTCAACTCAACTTTTAGAATTAATTAGCTCAATAAAACCAAATCATCTGGCATTTGTTTTTTGCTATCTCTCCGACTTTCTTGTATTAACTAGCCAAATCATTTAATTATTAAAGAATTTAAAAGTCCCAGATTTAATTACTTCCTAAATAAGTACAATACTTTATCAACTATTGGGAATCAAATGCCGCATAATTTGTATTGTTGCTTGAAAACAACAAGAAGAATATACCAAATTGGTGGTTGTACTTTTATGGGACTTTTTTTGTTACATAACGATAAATTTAATGATATAATACACTAAAATAATTTTAAGTAACAATCGAAATAAATATTATTTTGTAGACAACAATATGATAAAATACGTGAATTGGTAATAACCTTCCAAACAAGTGCCTAAATTTTAATTAGAAGTTAGCTTATGGAATGAGAATTGTGCCTAAAATCATAGATACCACATTGCGTACAACAAACGTCGGGAATTAATCTAATTAATTCCTCACCATGCATAGAATTGGAAATCTAAACAAGGGGTGAATATAGAGTTCAACTTATAATCCAAAACAGTGTTAGTTCAAATCATGTATATGTGTTAAATAGTAGACTAGCAAGTACAAATAATTGATGATTTCAAACCTAATAAATCAAATAAACTGTGGTGGAATTCATTGCTCCATTAATGCAGAACAAAAAATCTAATAGTGGTTAGGTTTTCATCAGGTGAAGAAAAAATCTAATAGTGGTTAGGTTTTCATCAGGGTTTGGTACTCATATTAGGGACCGATCAAATTTGAATTGCACTGAAAAGTCTCACATTTGGGATAAAACACTCTCTAATAAAAGCAATTTCATACACAGAGTTGAAACCTGAGACCTATGATTAAGAACCCTCGTTGGCTAACACCTTTCGATTCAGCCTATCATGAATCTACTATTTTTAGAATGTTTGAACGTTATTGAGGCTTATTATTGCCTTTAGGGCATAAGTCTCAATCCCTCCATTGGTATTTCTAAACGGAAGACTTGTAATTCAAGTCCTTAAGTCAAAAAATTTTGTAATGAAAGGTGGGGAGGAAAAAAGAAGGAATCAAAGAACTCATTTAAAAAAAAAAAAAAATGTTTTTGGTTTTTATTCCCGATCTGAAAATTACATTGTGTAGCTAAATAAATTTTATCTATCTATATAAAGTATTATATAATGACACTCCTTGACTTCTTCGTAAATTTTATTCTTTATATTTTAACATTAATGAAAATTTTAATTCTGTCAATGTTCGGGATAGATTGATCTGGATGGTTGTCGTGGAAGGCACTATTCATGACATCAATACCACCACCCACATGAATTAAGTTCATCTTAATGTTGACATGAAATTATCCCCCTAATGCAAGTGGTCCTATTCTTGTCTTTTCTATAGTCTACCTTCCTTTCATTTTCCCTAAAATTTTAAACCATTTAGTGGAGCTCCCTCTATGACCATAATATAAAATAAAGGGCTTTCTCACTTCAAACATCACAACATAAAAAGTACAATTATTAATCACTGGATTTATTTGCCTAAGATAAGACTTCTTAATCACCAAAGAACAAAGATTTGAGTATGAATTAGTCACTATTACACAGCCTGGAATTTTCTTCATATCTCTGTCTTTACACAGCTGTATTGCTGTTAAGATAACATAAAATACTATTCTCTGTTTTACTATGACAATCAGTTCATAATCAATTTTGTACTTGCAAAAGTTCTAGCATCTCCCTCCCTCCCACCATGACAGACAGAAAATTAACAAACGAGAAATCTAGTAAGCAGCATCAAGCAGAAAATGATGATGAATAAATTAATAAACCACCTTTTACATTTCACAAAAACAGTTGTCTCACAAAAGCGGGGGAAAATGATTTTGCCTTCCGAGTAGTCCTTTCCAAGAAGATTGAGAAACTGATAATGGATTAATTAGTTTACAAAATACAAAATGTCTAAGAATGCAGAGGCAAAACTAATTGAACAAGCTCAACTTTCTTCCGTCCACCACTGCTACTCTCTTCGGAATCAGCATTTTCCCCTGCCCGATTTCTTCTGATTGAACCATGGTATAATAGTAGTTCTTAACAATTCGACAATCTTTGGTTCAACCAGTCGATTATTTCCTGCATGATTTCTTCTCTTTCAAGTTCAAAAAGAAGGTCATGCAACAACCCTTTATACAGCTTGATACTTTTATCAGTTGAAGAAGCCTCTTCGTAGAGCTTCTTAGAGCCTTCAGGGTCGGTGACTGCATCATCGGAGCCATGAAGAACTAGGAATGGTACTGTCAACTTGCACAGATTCTGTTGCAAGTAGGCAGTTATCCGAAGGATCTCGTAACCTGTTCGTACCCTAATGGATCCAGTGAATACTAGTGGATCTGAATACTTCGCCAGTAATGCTGCTGGATCCCTACACACTGCGGCACCCCTTTTGTTTGCTGCACTGAACTGGTATCTTGGGAGTAAAAATGAGAAAATTGGAGCAAGTACCTAATAATTAAGAAAAAGGAATGTTGAGGCCCAACAGAAGATATTTATTCATAGAGAAGAACAAAAGCAGGGAGTTGATTTGAAACAAATGCTTACTGTGAAAATCGGATGAGCTGGTTGAACTCCAACGGCAGGTGAAGTCAATACAACACCATCAATCCTAGATTCTACCTTTGGATCAAGTGCTGCCTACAAGTATCAATGAAGGATAGAGTCAACAACAGTACTCTTCATTAACAATTTAATACCCAATACGACAGAAAACTCATTTACCTTAAGGATTATAGCTGCACCAGTCGAATGCCCAAAGCAAAAGCACGGAAGTCTAGGATTTTCAGCTAAAATCTTTAACAGAAATTGTTTCTGCACAAAGTGGACGAAAAGTTGTAAATAACATTAACTTAAATGTTTCATTCTGCCTGTTTTACTCGATGCATGATTCATGAAAACTAGAATAATCATACCATGTCATTGACAGCATCATCAAGAGAAGGGACATATGCATGCAGTCCATCACTTCCACCATGTCCTGCATGAAGACGAAACTTGAAATTCAGAAAAAGACATTCCCAAAGGATTCAGACACACTATTAATTGGTAAAGAACTATTTACACGTTACAAAATGCATTTAGGTGAAAATGTTTCAATATACACAATTAATAAGCAATAAATAGCAGAACTAGCCAAAGGTTACAATGAGAGAGAGGAAGTGGTGCCTCAGACAAAAATTCAGACGGATAGATAAGAGTCAGATGGACCCATGGTGTTCTTCACAGTCATGCATTTAACAAATTCAGTTTCCTTTAATCTTTGATAATCGAGGCAAGTCAATCCCCTAAAACCAAATTGTTGTGCAACCAAGGAAGTGAAGTGCAATCTGGTAGCAGCAACAACGCTTAGGACTCGCATCAAATATTACTTTTTAGAACTTGGCCCTTGTGAAAGCATGATAAAATATTAGAATTATTTTTCCAATAAAATGCATTAAAATGGAGTTGTAAGCACCTTTTCCTCTCTCTATTATCCCTTCATGCACAGAGGCAGAATCAGAGATTCAATTTAATAGCTTACTTATGCAAAGGAGCTTCACATGTAACATTTTCGCACCAAAGGCGGCTGATTGGAGGAAATTCAACTCCTGCAATATGCGACATAGATGCATAGTTGAAGACTGACTTTTCAACCATAATAAGAGCAACTAACAATCAATTTGTCTCCCTACTCTAAAAATTCATCAATAGATGAATATCAGAATTGCAAAGCTTAAGAAAAGGAAGAAATGACATTCAGGTTTAGAACTGATAGATGATCTCCTAAAAATTATACTAGGTTTATTTCACCAAGAAGAGATTGGAAAAACTGTGCTTTACGGAGTGCAACATTTCATGATTTACTCTCACACATACCGAGATATCCATATTTTTTCTCATCTATGTTATGTGAAGAACCAACAAGTTGGTGGGTAAATGCATAAGTATCAGTGTGCAGTCCAACGAGTTCATAGCCTGCCAACTGATGGATGACTGCTAAAGATAATTCTTGGATAACCTGCTGGCACTGATGCTTTTTTTTTGTTGTTATTTTTGTATGACGTTGGTATTAGGGCAAACTTGTGTACACCTCAACTAATTCCACCGAGTATCTGCTACCTCCCATCAACATAGTTACTGTGTAATTCAGCCAAGTAAGACTTGGACAGATTGGAAGAAGTGATGGTATTTTTATTAGATGTAAAGCCTCATTGGATTCCTTTCACCTCTCCACCACCCCAGCCCCGGGGGAATGGAACATTTTCATTCCGGCTATATTTTCCCCTTTAAAACCACGATCAAAGAAGCTACAGCTAGAAGCTTCATGGAGAAAGTAAAGACATATTTTAAGCCACTTGCACTTTGTTTATCACTAAATAGCAAGGTCATAGCCTAGTGAAAGATATGAAAGTATAAGCATGTCTTGATATTTTTCCATTAAAAACAGCTGATCATTGTAGAGCCAGCAAGTGGAGAAGATTAATGTACTTTCACAGAATTCAATTATTACAGGAAAAGTATGACTAAAATAATCAATGTACACTGCAAAACTAACAGAAATCCAGAAATTATTCAGCATAAATTCTAGCAATTGAAGGTTGGCACTTGGCTCTGTGGCACGTAATTAAAGAGGACAAAATCTAAAGGGGTTGAACAGCCATAAAGACTAGGATTCAGATAAATTGAGATGAAAACTAAACAAGATAAACAAAAAGCATAGCCATATCTCTGGCAGGGATAGAAACTAGAATAAGCACAAAACAAAACCACTGTTCCTAATATAGAAGAAAGAGTGAGGAAGTTAAAGATAAGCCTCTAGTTTCTTGACGAACAATACGTACTTCCAGTTCAGTCAACATACATAATGAGAAGAAACTGATAGAAGAAAAGAGCCCTGATTTGAGATAGAGGAAGTTAATCAACTATGAGAATCGATTTTCTCATATTCAATTAACAAGTAAAATAAATAAACAGAACTGAGATGCCAGAATCTACAAATAACAGTGGATATCTAAAGCAAGTGGTTTATAATAATTCGTTTGTAAATCCAAAACTTACCAATCCAATCCATTCCATAAACTTTAAAGCCATTTGCATTTAGCTTCTTGGCAAAATCATTATATCGGCCACTGTTGCAATGTGAAGAATGCAGAGTCTTTAAGATAATGAACATTTGAACCGAAGTAAAATAAATCATAAGAATCTTGCAAGAAAAATGTAAACCTGTGTTCATTGAGGCCGTGCAACAAGAAAACCAAGCCCCTGCACCAAGACAATTAACATCATCAAAAAAAAATTAAACAGAAAACTAGTATGGAGCAAAACATGCAATGTAGATAATTACAATGTTTTTGCATGGTCTTCTATTTACTTGGAAAAGGAAAACAAAACTTTGAAGAACTGATTACTAGAGAAGGCAATTGGAGTGGGTCACTGAAGGTAACTTTGCAACATTTTCTTAGAGGACCATTGGGTTCTTTAATCCAAATATATAAGGATAAGGAGTATTCATATACCACCTCACTCATATTCAGACTGAAGCATGAGGATTTTCGGTATGTTAAATATGTACGTCTTTACAGTTTACACAGGTACTCCCTCCATTCACGTTTATTTGTCCACTTTGGACTTTGAACTCCTCTTAAGAAAAATATATGAGTATTTAGGTCTTGAAAAATAAGTAATTAATGTTGAGGATAAAATATGAGGGAAAATGTGTTTTTCCTCTCGATATGCTTATAGTGACAAGTAAAAGTGAACATTTGCTTTCAATACAGTGGACAAGTAAAAATGAACATAGGGAATACTACATAAAAAGACCAATGCCTACACATGCACTCCATTTCTCAATAACACCCTTAATTACTCCTCCAGTCTAAATTTGAGATACTTTTTCCATTTTTAGTTCGCCTAAAAAAGAATAGACACATTTCTATATTTTATACTCCCTCCGTCCCATTTTATATGATGTACTTTGATTTGGCACAAACTTTAAGAAAAATGGAAAGACTTTTAAAACTTGTGGTCCAAAATGAATGATAGAAATTTGTGTGGTTGTAAATTATTTTATTAAGGGTAAAAAAGATATTTTATAAGCAAATTGTTACTTAAAATAGAAATGTGTCATTCTTTTTGGGACTGACTAAAAAGGAAAGTAAGTCATATAAATTGGGACAGAGGGAGTAATAATTTAGCTTTAAACATTTTATTTTACCCTCACACAAATAACTACAACTTGTTTTAAATCACAAATTTCAAAAGTTTATGTGACTATGTTTCATTTTTAAACTTCATGTTCAACCAAACATCGTGATATAAATTAAGTCATTGATATTAAGGGAGTCCCTTTATATCAGACTAGGATCATGTTTGTGTCCTATAGTGAAAAAAAAACAAGAGCATAAATACTAGTCACAGGATGTCTCTTTCTTTGAGCCAAATTAAACTTTGTAAGATATTTTGAAAAGAGCTGCCACGTTTTGGCATCTCATGCAAAAAAAAAAACAGTGGTAGCTCCCATTAAGCCCATGGCTACCACACAGAATAATCAGAAAATACCATCACTAGTGACTTGGGTGGTGGGATTCTCGGGAATCGGTCCATTCTAAGGACCACCATCTATCAAAATCTGCTAGTGGCTGCAATATTCCCCTTTCAACTATTTATAACACTCATTAATATCTCTGTCATCCTAAAATGTGTGTATTAAGATTTGATTTGTTTCAAAAAAAAATTCACACAAATGATAGTCACATTCAATTTACTACTTCCAAAAATTCTAAGGATCTGATAAAAACAAGAACTTTTTCAGCAGAAAGATAAAAATATTGAGTAAATATTCTAAGGTAATTAAAGTAGACCGTTAAATTTTGAAGCATCAGAATATTGTAGACATCGCCACGAACAGAATTATGAGTAGTAACATCAACAAAATGTCCTATTCCCATTATTAATTAGTACATGTAACTGAGTTGTCACATTCACAGCACGATTAAAACAAGGAGAATAAAGCTGTTTGGATGGCTCTAAGCCCTGCTGAATGGTGGAAACTTAAAGATATCAAAATTCCTTTCTAATTAAATCACACATTACAAAATATCCACATTTCCTAAGCAGTAGGAGAAATCGCCTTGCAACTTAGTTGTCAAGAGCTATTCAGTCCACTAATTTGTAATCTTATCCAACAGTACTAATATGAACTGTGATAGAGTGGTTAAATTCGTACTGGTGTGTTTGCTTGGAGGAAAATGTTTTTTATTCGAAAAATAAGTGAATTTCTTACTTATTTTTTTAGTGTTTGGTAGGTAAATAAAAAATAATATCCCAAAGTATTTATATATAATCTAGCAAAAGTTTTTTGGAGGTGGGGAGTGGGGCTTCGAGATTGGAGGGGGTGGAATAGTCAAGAAACGGGTTTGGGAACGTTAGGTTGGAACATTAGGCGGATAGGGAGGAAACAATGAATTTGGAAGATGCTTATGGAACTTGTTTTTCGCTACTCCTATAAGAGAGATAACAAAACATGAGAAAATTTAAAAATATTTAAAAAAAAAATAATTGTCCCAACCACACACACCTAAATCAGAAATTTTAAACTCAAACTCTATTGAATAGAGAATCGTTTTTATTAAGAAGCGTTCGCAGGATGCAAAAAATAGAAAAGAGTCTTATCCAACAGCAACTTGGAAAGCAAGAAGCTCACAACAAAGAAAATAACGAGGGCAAAAATGGAAACACAAAAAACAAGAGAAATGTATTCAAACTTCCTAGTACCTTCCAGAAACGTCAACCGATAATTAGGTTATCAAACAAAATAAAAACTTGGAGAATAATAAAAGATCATAACGTGTAATCAATCCCAAAAAGTATACTACAGGTTTTGCATATGACTATTTAATTTTGCGTAATCTTTCAGCAAAAATTTAATAATAAAATACATTCCAATTTTAGCAATATTTTAGAAGTTATAGCCAAAATAATTTACTCCTTTCTGGCCGACCCATTTCGTTTTCCGTCAAATAATTTAAGTTTAAGTTTGACCAACATAAAAGTAAGTGATAATTTAATATATTTAAAAAATATATGAAAAATTTACAATCATATCTAAATTTGTTTGAATTTTAAAATTTAAAAATGTATTACCTAAATTAGGACGGGATAAAAGGCAATTTCATTTAGGGATTTGGAGCTGATCAATTTACCTGACTTTGAAGGAAACCGGTGTCCATGATTGCGTGAACATAGTTTCACCTCTGGACGTAACAAAGAGCGAAAATTCCCTCAGCGTTTCTTTATCGTCTTCCTGAAGTACCCTTCTTATCGCCAGCGATCGTCTCGCCGCCACCTCCTGCTCCACCACGCTCTTCCGCGGCACCATTTTCGACGGCACTCGAACCACCGGACCTTTTCTCTCCACAGCCTTTTCCTCCTTCCCAATGCCGCCGACGCCGCCTTTCTCCTGCGACCCCGACGACGCCATCATCGTCGCCGGAGACGCCATCCTCCTCCGCCCACGAAATGGAAACAACAATAGCAATACAAAAGCATTGATCAAAAGGAACAAGCTCCTCAATACCTGTAATGAAAACAAGGCACTGATTCTTCCACTTGCACCTGACGTCAATATAATCGCCGCTTCATTCGATTTCACTAATTCGACCGCCATTGCTGCTGGAATTCCTCTTCTTTTTCTAGTCCCAAACGCTAACAATTTCAATTTCAACTTGGATAAATATTCAGGAAAATCCTCCGAATTTCTTAACCTAAAATTTAATTTTGGTTTTGCGTTAAAATATGGTACGAAATGTGATTCAAATCGTTTGGGTTTGCACAATTTTTGACTTGTCAAGCAAACCATATAAATGTAAAGTAAAATTCAGATGAACAAACAAAATTCAAAAATTAATTTAGATAAGGTTTTTGTTTGTGGAAAAAGCAAAGTTGAATACGGAAAATTTTGATAATGAAATGAGCAAAAGTGTTTGAGAGAAGAGAGAGAAGTTGGGCAGGCTGAAGGGGATGAAGATGATGTTTTGTTTTTCTTTCTTTTTTCCTCCTTGGGTATCGGCAAAAGGTTTCAGCCACCACTTCCCCTTAAGGTTCCGACAAGTGATGAATAAATAATGGCTGAGAAAACTACGCTACAAAATAGCGGTACAAGATACTACCACGTGTCAACGCAACACATGTTGTCATATGCGGCGATATCATCTTGTTTTTGGTTTCGCTTGTTTCCTCTTGTAAAATAGTACTCCCTCCGTTCCTTTTTATATATCATCTCTTTATTTTATATTTATATTAAGAATTTATGTAATTTTATTCTTCTACTTTTATTTAATTTTTTTGGAACTCAATTTTGCAATTCATAAATATGAATTAATTTATTTTGATTAATTAATTTAATCAATGTACTTAGCTTTTCTAAGTTGGTCAAATATATATTTTCAAGGCTAATAACTCACAAGGGTAAAAAAAAAATGGTAATTTATGCATTGATTTTATGAAATGACAAGTATTATAAATCAACTATTTATAGAAAGAGATGACATATAAAAAGGGACAGAGGGAGTACTACTTTTAATTGTCATGATTTCCTTTTTTAGAGTCAAACGATAAGTATTTTGACTAACATTTTACGATATATTTTTTCATCATATTGATATGCAAAAAATTACAATTTATAGTACTTTTCGTATAGCTTTTGAATATCTAAATTTATTATTTAAATATCGAATTAATGTAATCTAATTTCACTTTGAAAATTAATCAAATTGACTTTCGAAAAACACAACATGATAATTAAAAGTGGACAGAAGGAGTAGCTCAATTTATAAAACTCTACCGTATAGATAAAAATCATTCCAATTAAAAAATTAAATGAATCGATATTTTATTTGGGTTTAGTCTAATTTAGTTTTAGATTTTTAAAAATTAATAGTATTTAATTTGATTATGATTTTATTTGAAGAAATAACTGAACTAAATTGATAAACTAAATACATGAATTTTTTTATTTACCTACATAATATATTATTTTGATAAATAATTTTAAGGATCTTATATATGCTTTTATCAAAATTTATTTATAATTTACTTGTGAAAGCAAATATGCCCGAGAACATTTATCTTATTGATTTCATATATATGAGTATCTATGAAAATTCTTTGTGGGACTGAAAATGTCATTGTTTCTTCCTTAGACACCAAATTAGTGAATTACGAAGCTTTATTCATAGTTTATTCAGTGATCAAAATTTTTGTAATATCGACAATCTAACTATATTTCATTTTGAATGGATTGTTGTCACTTTTTCCACGTTTTGATTGAAATATTTCTTTTATTCTTATGTATGATTAGTAACTGAATAACCAAACCAAAAAACTAAAACCAATAACAATCAAACTGATAAATATATATTATATTTGGTTTGATTTGAATTTGATAATTTAAAATCAATTAAGTTGGTCTGATTTTAGTTTTGACTAGTAACCAACCCGTGAACACTCCTATCTACCTTTTTACTTAGTTCCAAGAAATGAAGTATTTTTATATATATTTATATAGGGTAATTTATCAAAGTTTTATTAGTTTAGAAGCTAATTATTTAGATACATCTTAGTTTGTAATATTATGAATCTTATTAGATTTTAGTGTATCAAAATACGTTGAGATACAAAAAAATCAAAATTAGATATACTTTGTTTTAGATACACTATATTTAAAAAAAAAAATACATGTATCTGAAATACATAGACAAATCTCGCTCACCTCCATCACTTCTCTCTAATCTCGCTCGTCACTCTCCTATCCTGCTCATGCTTTTGGAATACCATCACATATAGATGTATTTAATGTGATTCACAAGTATTTTGAATATATAGATCATTTTTTGCTCACTTCTCTCCCTATTTCAGTATCTAGATGTAATCTGACTTGAAATATGTTATGAATTTATTAATTAGTGAGATAAAATATAATTATTATAAACTATGGAGAGAATTAGTAAATAAGATAGAAATATTTATGGAAAGTAGTTTCTCCACTTGTATATTTAGTACTTTCTTCATATTAATTTATTTGGTTTATTTGATTTGATAAAAAACTTATGCAAGTAAAGAAGAATTTTATATCTTGCGGTTTAAAATTAAAAATATATATTAAATATATCAAAATGCTCTTTAATCTTATAATCTTAAATATGAAATGTGATTTATTGTTTTGAAATTTTACAAAATTGCTAAAAAGGCTACAATCATTTTTAATTGAATTAAAAAAGAAAAGTAGGTATAATAAATTAAAATAAGAGAAATCATAATTTAATTTTAAAATAATATTTATTTTATTTTTAATAAAATAAATTTGATAGATTAGAGTAAGGGTGTCAAAAGAATATGAAAAACTGACTAAACTGACCGAATCTAATCGAATTGAACCGATTTATGTTATTTTTTCAATAAACTTGTAGACTTTTATTTAAGTTATAACCGTCCCGAACAATTGAGACGATCTTTCTAATTTATGAAAAAAATCAAAAAATTATATTACATATTATATTTAACATATTGTTAATATATAAAATATACTTACATACATGTTAGGTTATTCTATTCGGTTCGATTCGATTTTTTTTTTTTTTTCTTCATAGATTAAAAAGACCATCCCAATTGTTTGAAATAGTTATACACTTAAATAAAAGTTCATGATTTTATTTTTAAAAATAACATAAATCAACTCGATTTGATTAAATTCGATTTGTTCGATTGATTTTTAATATTTTTTTTGGAATTAACAGTAAATTGGCTCGCAACACTTATTGACTGACGAGTGGTTTATATTGGTACGTAACTTAAAAGATAAAGGTGACTTCGACTCACTCTTCCAGTACATTGAAACGTGACCAATTAACTCGATTTAGGAAATTTCGTGGTCATCGTCATTTTTTACTTAACAGTACTTCCTTCATCGTGTTTCTTTTTAAAAAATCAAAAATAATATATACTTTGATTAGTATTATAAAATATATTTTTAGTATAGCAATGATGACAAAATTCCTAATTTTCTCTTATTTGATTTTATTCTGCTTTTTATCTTTTTTGTGATGCATTTTGGTCAAAATATATTTCCTTCTTATCATATATTTTATAGTACTCTTAAATTGTTTACTTTTACTATATGTTTTCGGATTCCTTTTAAAATAATTTATTTTATCATATATTTTGAAATTCCTTAATTTCAAATAGGGATTATAAAAAAATTAAAATAATAATTTTATCTATTCTAAAATATTTTATTGTTGGAGAAAGGATACACACAATATTTCTAAAAATCTTCATATTTTTTAAGTAATATAAATGTACATTCTATTGCTAATTTTTTACTATAATCATTTTATAAAATCAAATTATAATGTTTCGGAAAAAAAAAGCATTTGATTATTCTGTGTTCAATTAGTTGTTTTCTTTTCTTATAGGGGGCTGTGTCTATTCTTGCAAACAAAGTCATCAAATTACATTTTTACGTATTCATGTAATAATTTTATGTTATTTCAGCATAAGTAATTCTTTTCTTGCAAAGTTAATTTGTTGAAATTTTATTTTTAATAGTATTTTCCCTAACGTATCAATATCCAAATTTTACTTTGATTTGAATACAAAAACTCCACACAAAAAGTGACAAGTGGGCTTAAGGGACACCAAGGGAAAAAAAAAGAAGGGGACCAACCGTCATATTATGGAACTCTCGAGTACGAAGCCCAAAGGAGTGGTCAGAAATCAGAACATGGGTAGTTTTGGAAATTAACATGCAACAAATAATAGTTCTAACAAGACGACGAGAATTTTGGTAACTTAGTTGATTGGTGAGTGGCGAAAATTTTTGTAACTTAGTTGATTGGTGAGTCTTTGATTCAGTAATGTTGGGAGTATGGACAAATTTCTCAATTCATTCATATCTTAATACTAATAAGAGGTTTGAAGCAGATACCTCTTTATCAATGTATTTGCTTCCTGTCGAGAATATTTTTGAAATCTCAATTCTTTTTGCCAATGTGCCTACTCATATCAAGTGTATTTGCGAAATTTCAATGTCTATGCTTTTTAAAAAACACATCAGTCAAATAAATAGGATTTAACATGAATAAAATATTGATTACACATTTTACATTTGTTAAATAAGAAAATAATGCCATTTTTTAGACGGACTAAATAAGAAAACATGTCATATAAATTGAAACTTAAAAAAAATACATAAAGCAACTTTTAATATGATTTATTAGACCTGTATTAACACGAGACTTAAAATCTTCAATAATTTACACAAAATGAGATTCTCAAAAGTTGTAGTAGATACGACATACTATTTTCACGTTTCAAGATCACTAAAGTCGTCTAGAGTATGGACGAATTCCTCAATTCATCCATATATGACTATAGTAGCTACACTTAAAATTAAGCCGAGTACTCTACTCTAATCTACGTACGCTCTGTGCGTTGCTCAAAAAATTTAAATAACGATGTGATGCAGTTGCTTAGACCTACTCCATTTATGTAAGACTTTGCCAAAAACATCATAGTATTCTATCTCTACATGAGTTGGTGTCAATTGGACAGACATGAAACCTTGTCCATCATAGAAGAATTTCATATCTTCTCTGTTCAACCCTTTTACGTCTCCTCTCCATGCCTTTGATCCTGCTCCACTAGTCAAAAATTGGATGGGGCTGTAATTAAACAAAAAATGGATTAGAATTACAATACAAATACTAACATATATATATTTGCTAGAACAGTTAGATGCACTAGGTAAGTCCCGTGCGATGAGCTCTACCAAAAGGCCAACCCCTACTAGTGCAGATAAACTTGAGACCCCAGTGAAGTCCCAAGCCAAGCTATTTGAGACAGGACGCAGGGTTTATTTTGATAATTCAGAGAAGTATTAAAAATCATCTAAACTCGGCATAAATTATTAGTTTCATTCTCGAACTATTGATAACCTTAAAAACACACATTTATTTGGCTAATTGAACTTAAAATACATCCCCAATCTTGCAACATTAGTGAAATATATTTTAAAATTCTCGTCAAGTTTAGGGATATTTTCAGCACTGCTCTCAGGTTTTTATTAAGAGTGTTATGCTCCTACAAGAGTTTGAGACCACCTGCTATGTCATATGACAGATCAAGAGTGTATTTAAATTTAAGTTTAGTTAATCAAGTAAATAAGTATTTTTAAGATTATCAATATTTCGAGGACAAAATCAATAATTTACGCCAAGTTCAAGACAAAACTAATAATTTTAGCTTTTACCTTTCGGTATCACTTATGTGCTCAAGGCAATGATCATGGCCGTTCATGTATAGATCTACATCGTATGCCTGGAATTTCATAATCCAACCAAAAAAAAAAAAAAAAAAGTTACATGGTGGTGAAAATTTAATATTTTGTAATGTAAAAAATTGTCAAATTTGAACAAGTTTATTACCCTAAGGATAGGAAGAAGACGTTCCACAAGTTCATTAGTGTCACCATGGTGTCCCACACTTCTAATGGCATGATGGCCTACTACTATTTTCCATTTTGCTCTTGATTCACTTAACGCATTCTCTAGATCCTGCAATAATATGTATGTAACTTTAGTCTAAATCTATTGAATATGTATAAATTATTCATTTGAAATTCATAAAATTCTGACTCTACCTTTGCTCAAAATTACGAATAAAGGTGAAGAAAACGACATAAGTCGAAAATTATTTAAGTTTTTTGAGATGATGTGAACTTACTTTTAATACGTTTTCTGTATATGTCTTTTGAGGCATCACATTGCGCCAATCATACGTATGTTCCGTTTCCACGAAGTACTCTTTGACAAATGGGGTTGTATCCACCATGAATATTTCAGTAAATTCTGCAAAACATAAAACAACATTTTGAAGTATTAATATCATGAGAATGGAGAAATCCATCCCTTAAAGGATCCTATGCACAGTGAATTTGGATTTGTCGGGCCTAGGACGGATGCAAAGTAACAATAATAATCGTACTAGTGCGTCCGAGATACCATATGATTATAAGTTGGGGAAAAGAAAACAATAACTAGATTTCAGATTTAGTTTTTAAAAAAAAACTTCTTACCTGCATTGATTATAAAAGAACGCAAACAAATCCATCTGCTGTCAATTTTCCTAAGGTAAGGACTAAGTTGAGCCACTACATCTCCCCTGTAATCATGGTTACCCAATACTGCAAATCAACATTAACAGAATTACAAACAATATAAAAATATATTTTTTATTAGTTTTCATTTGTAAATCTGGTTCCTGGAGTGGAGTCTGATTAATCTGGATTCGCATTGAATAGAGCACATACGGGGTAAAACTCACCTGTATACCATTGGTTTTGCAAGCTCTTTGCTTTATAAACATTGGTGAAAGACTCCAGAAAATTTGAATCATCCTCCCCTGTTAGCCCATTAGTATAAAAATTGTCACCTGTTGAAACTACAAAATCTATGTCTAATTCCTCTCCAATTTTTCCCATCTGCATCCAAATTATACACATAATTAATTATCAAATACAAGAAAAAAAAGAAGATACGAATTAACATTTAATTAAAAATTATGGGTACCTGAAGAGCAACAGCAGATTGATTATAATCACCTTTACGTCCCCAATCACCAACAACCAAAAATCTTAAATTGCCATTAACTTTTATGGGATGATCAAATTTCTCAAGCCCAGTTGCTCTAGAACAAACTATTAAAAAACTAGCCAAAATCACAAGTAATAGAACCATGACTATGTTTTGAAATTGACAAAAAAAGGAAATAAAATATCTTCTCTGAATAACAACACACAAGATTAAGAATATTGAAACATTGAGGAATAATAATATATATTAATGCATATAAGAGGAAAAAAGTATTTAATGCATGTAATAAGAGGCAAATAATTCATGTTGTGTTTCTAAAAAGATTATGTGAATATGCGAGTGGATATTTTATTGGATAAACAGAGAATATTCGATGGAACTGATTCAAAAGTAGTTATCCTATTATTGTTATTGGGATAATGGAATTGTTGTTTTTGTGCGATTGTAAAATGATAACTGAACACCGCATTTTGTGTGTCGAATTTTATATAAAGCAACAGAAAAGCTATTAAGCATGATATTTCTTATGTCCATTTTTACTGTTTGAGTTGACACATTCATGGTGGATAGTATTCGTTTTAAGTCAAACCCACACAATTTTCTCCAAAGTTCTGACAACAGAGTATCCAACATCTTATAATCGATTACCCACCCAACAATGATTAACTTGCAAAGAATAACGTAGAAGAAACAACCACCGTTATTGGCTATATTAGAGTCTAGAAAAAAAGAGTTTTTAAGTTATACAAAAATTTACATGAGTTGCACTCTACAAAGATATGAAATTCAAATCTTTATCAGTTCAAATTCTCCAGGACTGAGAATTGTGTTCTCGAATATACCACCCTCAAGTAAATGAAGTGCCAAGGTTAACTTTAAAGTGAAAGACAGTGTCAATATGTATATGCATATATACATATAAAGGAAAGACTTCACAGCTATATGCAGAAAATTGATGGTGCAATACTGCAAGAATAGGACATGCAAGAGTACACAAGGCAAGGGATACCAGATATTGAGAAATCAAACTTCTTGTTCCTCACTAATTGCACCAAGACCAACGACACTTTATTGGGGCTGCTAAGGAAAAGGAGGAAGGGGGAAGTTGGGACTAGGGATTTAATAAACCACTAGCATGTAATTGTGTTAACGTCTTATATGAAGGAAACACACTGTTGTTAAATATTGTCTAATATGAAATATCATATGTACAAGTCACAAGCATGGTCTACTGAATTCCCCTTAAAACATGCTACTGCACTAAGTTTGTAAGTCTCCGGCATAAATCTGACTCCACAGTGGAGTCTCCAGAATATTTAATTGGCAACGAAATGGTATCTTGAGTCGACATAGCTCTCAACATCCCAGAGGAAAGACCCAAAAGTTACAGCCTCCAAAACAAGCCGCCTCAGCCCACCAAAACTGATCTTAATAAGTTCATCTTTAGAAGAGTCAATAGTGCCTTGAGGGGTGATAACAATCTCAGGTCTACCAAATAGTGCTTCGGTGTGTTTCTCAATCATGCCTATGGCCTCGCGAGATCTGATGGTTGCATATCTCTGGAGGGTCTCCCCATCAAATGACATCACATAGTTTCTCAATCTTGAGGGTTTTATCCCCTCGCCAAAACCTCCAGGACTCCCACCATCTGCAGACCATGATGTCAATTCTGGATGGGCTTGTGTTGTTGACCTGAAAGAGGTATCACTCCTATCACCACTGATATCCTCCCCTGCCACTTGCTGGATGCTACTATCTTCATCGTCTACACCCTGAGGAAGGACTTTCATGCTCTTTTCCAGCTGAAACCTCTGGTCCACTCTCCTGAGAAAATATCCATACATAATTGATGCTGCATAAACTTGGCCTACTCTTAATTTACTTATTTGTGCCACTGCTGAATTATCACCCAGTCGACTTCCTAGAATGAGAGACAGGTGGTTTTGAATCATCTCATTAGCTTCTGGTGAATGAAGATGCTCAAGCTTATCATCTTGGCTGGGCCATGTATCAATTCGACCAGAAGGTTCAGATGATGATGGACTTATTGCAGGAACTAAAGATACATTGGCATCCATAAATTTCTGCACCACCAAGGCATATAATATCTCTTCCAAGGTCTTTTTCCTTTCATTTGCCTTAACCTCAGCAATTCTCCTGATAGTTTCGAAAGCAACCATGCAACAAGTTAGACCTCACAGCAGTGATAAATACCACAACAGAAGAAAACTAAATTGTTTGGGGAAACCCCTGGGGGAGGTGGATGAATTTTAAAGAAGCCTAAACCAACCTGTACAAGACAATGTCAGTACCCGCTGGAGATGGTTCTTCCTTCTGTTGCTCTGCATCACGGTCAGTTTTAAGCAGTTCAAGTTGCTGATCTACAGCAGCTGGGACAAGATGTGGGTGACTAGTCAAAATCTGAGAGAGAAATTGGCCAATTGGAGATTCCAGCTGAAGTGGAGCAATAGGGGCAGCTGAACCTCCAGACTCAGAAGGTGATACAGATGCCCTGATCGCAGTATATTTTCTGCTACCAAAAGACACTTTCCTGTTGCTCAACTTCACATGAGAAATTGAGGGATAGAGCTGCCAAGAAAATGTCCAACACATCAGTAGGCGTCAAAGATAAATTTCAGATCATAAGATTTCTAATTTATGTCAACTAGATAAACTAATTTAAATAGATAGCTTTGCTCAAGGGAAGCTCTTTATTAACTGAATAAGACTCTTCAATGTCATATCCAAGTGGATACATGGATTACAAAGAACTAACATGGGATTACACAGGTCAATGCATCTTGAGGCAGTAGGCACCTCCCAAACTGGCAAAAATCAGTAACAGGAGGATGCAGACAGATATATTTACACAGTTAACAACTGCACGCTCGAGGCATAAAATTTTGTAAGGCTACCATATACTGCCAAAACATATGTTCAAACTGAAAAAGAAATTTCAGCAAGAACCCAGCACATGCTCAACAAATTCAGCAGAGAAATCCAAGATCAACAATTTGACACAGGTCCAGAAGACAGTATCAGATATACATTTAGAATAAAGGAGAAACAAAGATACGAGTAGGCATACACCAATTTTTCTTTTTCAGCAAGTCCGCAGACACCATTTTCCTATATGATAGATGAGGAAATATTGAAAGAACTAGAGGTAAAGAAGAAACTGCAACAAGACATCAGCTATACTAACACTAATTCAGAGAGGAGTGGCAGCTGGAAGCATGGCTACATCACTATGTTTTACAAATCTTAGGGTAATAGTCAAAAAGAGGATGTCTATACAAAACATGGGTGCATCTTATTGTCGACAATCTAGAGTTTTCACGTGCTCTGGAGCCATTGCATACTACCACCATCCCACCAATATAACGAACGCATGGGTGTCTTAAGGAAAAAGGAGAATTCTCCAACAATAAGATAAAGAACTATACACTTTCATAAAATTAACGAGAACTTCATCAAGAAATGACTACGAGCTTGGTAATATCTCCATTTTTTTTTTGGATTATAACAGTTAGTCTATATATTCCCAGGCATAATATGTAGTTATTTTTTATGACAAGGAAAACCCGCAACCGCTACCTTTTGGGTGCACACAGGTAAAACTCTCACTCCCATGCAATAGCTCGCAAACCACACAGGAGAGTTAATCCACACTAGGTAAGCCCGATGCAACGAGCTCGATCCAGATGGCAATCCCCTTGCTTTCACTGTCAAGGGGTTTCGAATTTGAGACCTCCAACATGGAAGTCCCAAGCCCAAACCTCTGGGCCACCCCGAAGGGTCATAATATGTAGTTCCCCTTCAAAAGTGTTGCAAACCTACATCTTGAACCCCTATCAACACTATTTCTTACAAGTAATCTAAAACATCAAAAATATCATCTATTTGGACTAATATATCGTGTTTACACCCAAAGTAGCACAAATCTAGACAATTCGTAGTAGCTTCAGCCTTCATTTCCAGATTCATCTAACTTTTAAGTGGAGATACTGTTGGAAAACAAATTGCAAACAACAAAATAACACCAGAACTTAAAGAAACTAAAGCAGATGAGTACGAAAAACAGAACTTCAAAATACCTTGATTCCAGAAGGAGACATCCGAAGCTGTGACCCGACTCGAACAAAATCGGACCCACCAAGAGACGCCTTGGTGGGTTTGTAACAGATGCTGAAACCAGATCGGAAAGCAGTGGCCGTCTCCATTCTGATACAAACGATAGTCACAGCAACAATCAGCAAAACCAAAAACCCTAAATCATTTGTAACATCAGAGAAAATGAAAAATATTGACAGAAAATTAAAGAAAAAACACTTACGGATGAGGATTATAGAGCTGAAAATTAGCAGATAAAAATATGAAGCTTCGTTCGGATTGGCGATCGACGATTAATCGTTTTGGGGGAAAGTTCACAGTGTTCAACTCAAAAAAGGTTGACGTATATAATGGGACTTGCCTATTTGTCCCCACTCACCAACGTGACTTATTTATCTTCTGCACAGAAATGAACCTTCAGACATTTCGTCAAATTACACAAATGCACTGTGTGTCTGTTTGCCACCCACCTACCCTCCTTTTCTTTTAATTTCCTTTTTAATTATTGAATATGTCGCATAAGATTTGCTTAATACGATTTATATTTTCTGTATGATTTGCAGGTTGCTATATAGTGAGAGGTAACCTAGCGCGTATAAAGTGCTCACAAAGATTCTAACAAAGAGCGAACTATTTTAGAGTTTCTAAAAGTTAGAAAAGATGGGAGTATGAATTGAGAAAACTAATTAGATCGGATATAATACCATCTTAATTTATTAAAAATATGATTCTATATGAAAGAGTTGAAAATTAAAACAAAAAATTAGTAAATCGTGAGTGTAATCGTATTTACCTGAAAAATGCCAGCAGCTAGCTTTCTATTTTTATTATTAGTAGTATTGCTTTTTATTGTATTAATAAGGGAAACTTACATAAATATACTATAAATACAAAATATTTACCATTTATAGCAATAACATTTTTTTTTCACTTGATCACTTTTAATACATGTATAATACACTTTTAATTCATATTACAAAGAACAATTTATTATTCACATATAATACAAGTTTTATTGATGGTTAATACATTTATCACACATTTTAATACACTTATAATACAATGTG
>JAJOOO010010928.1:0-32500 GCA_029582685.1 Solanum piurae
TATTGAATAGCGACCAAGCTTTTTCCGACCTAAGTTGGGATGTCGGTTTTAGGTCGGTATTTCAAGGAATACCGACCTCCGGAGGTCGGTATTTGTAGGTCGGTATTCACTGTTTTTTTAGTAGTGGTTTTTCTACGATTTAAATGGCCAATGGTCCACCACGGCGGGCCTCATACCACCACAATGGCCTCACCCTGGTAGGATTAATCCCGCCCCAGCGGCTTGCATAGAGACAGAAACTTGGAATTTGAGTTCCAAGCTCCCATTTCGCAATACACCTTCAACCCTTGACGTTCTAAAACTACCCTTTCACACCAAGATCAGTTTCGAGAGTTCTACTCGCACGAATTCAATTTCATAAAGTCTTACAGGCTCCTTAATGTCTTGGCTATCCAATCACGTAATCAAACTCATAATTAAATCCCCCCATCCATTACCGTATTGCCCTAGACCTCACCTGACTAAGATTTCATCTAAGTCTGGCCTAGGTGAGATATTTCCATGTTACTACTCAAAAGTTTTTCTAGCCCAAATTCCTTCCCCATTGGCTTTTTCATAATGACGGGAACTGCTCGTTAAAATAGATACCAATTTACCCATCACTCATCCCCGAGTGATAAATTAGGAGAACTGGCTAAGGCAAGAGTAGAGTAGTAGTTGAATCATCGAACAATTGGGGATACTTGTCTCGCATGTCCTTCTCGGTTTCTGATGTAGATTCCTCGACCGAACGATGCTTCCATTGAACTTTCACGGAATTTATATCCTTGGTCCTTAGTTTTCGGACATCTCGATCAAGAATGGCAACCGATTCCTCCACATACTGAAGGTCTTTGTCTAACAAAACTGAGTCCCACTTTATGATGTAGTCTCCATACCCATGATACTTCTTCAACATGGACACATGGAACACTGGATGGATTCCAGATAGGCTACGTAGTAAGCCAACCTATAAGTCACTGGCCCTACACAGTCAAGAATTTCAAATGGCCCGATGTATCGAGGACTAAGCTTACCCTTCTTAACGAATCTCATAACCCCCTTTATGGGTGACACTTTTAGAAGAACTTGCTCACCAGCCAGAAATGTCATGTCCCTTACCTTACGGTCTACATACTTTTTATGTAGACTCTGGGATGATAGAACCTTAGCTTAGACCCTTCTCACTTTATCCTGAGCATCTTTCACCGAATCAACCCCCAAAGGTGTAACGACCCGAGCCTATACCCTGGAAGTTACACGGCGTACTTGACCCCGAAGGGGTCTAATACAAGCCTCATAGCATTTCATTGCATTTGAAGTAGAAATAGTGCGGAATTAAAACTTATTTAAATACAAACATTCAAAAACTTCATTTAAAAACACTTGAAACACAGTGGAAGTCTAAAGTCTCACATGGCCATCTAAGCAATGTCTTGAAAACTAAAGTAGGGACATGGCGCTTTACAATCGAAAAGACTAACATTGTCTATTACATGAAATAAAAGAAACTTCTAAAGTACTTGTCCTCGATCTATGAGTACATATCACTTGGTCTTGGAGGAATAGCAATCCAAGCACTTGAACTAGAGAGAAGCAATCACTTGCCGTAACCTACACTTGTAGTAAAAAAATACATGAAGAAATATGGGTTAGCACAATTAAGTACTAAATATGATAGCCATGCAAAAACATGCTTAAAACGGACATTTTATTTGAAAGTCATGCTTTTATGCCATTTTGATAAAACTTCATGAACATAATAATAAGAGGCATAATATTCTAACATAACCAACATACAAGTCATTTAACCATATTAGAACGTAATCAACATGTAACCCTTTACCTTCACATTTAGCCTTCACCTCAAGTAACCCTCAAGCTATACTTTGTGCAATGTATGGATAGCGTCCCATACCACCATCCACACTAAAGTACCACCTTAAGGTCACCAAAAGTGAACTTACAATTCAACCTTTCCATCTTCACAGAATACTCATACATAAGAGACATACACCTTTCATAAGTCATATCATCACATAAGGACCATCACCTAAGGCAACTCTAAGTCATACTTGTGCAATGTGCAAGTAGCATACCATACTACTACTCACACTATGTACTCCTTTGAAGTCACCATAAGCAAGACACATTCATATACATTAAGTCATGACATGGAAGTAACTTATGATACAATCCAAGTATAGCATGCATCTTTACATTTAAGCATATAAGAGTCGACATTCTTCATTAACTTCATTTAGGATACATTCATACATTATCCATTAAGACTTAGAGAACTCACTATGACCCTCTCAAAGCCTACTCGTGCAATGCATGGATGGCATCCCATACTAGCACCCACACTTCATAGAACTCATCAAGAAACCATAATGCACATCTCACATGATGGTAATAGGCATTAACCGACATAGACCATGAGAGCTAAATCGTGGAATCCGGTGTCATATGACCCCACACCATAAAAAAAGTGTTCTACTTGCCTAAGGTAGAACTAGTAACATTTTAGCTTGGATGGAATCCACTAGTTAATATCCTATGTGGGCACATAGTCATGGGATATGAAAGATGCTCATTGAAATCCTGCCTAACGTAGGGAGAACCTCCATCTAATCATATCCTCTCGGTGCTTAGCCTCCATTACCATATAGTATTTCATTTTTTTATCAACATTATTGTACTTGAGAGGGCCACCAACATTAGGCCTACCGACCCAAGGTACATTACACAAGAAAGGGCCACCACCATTAGGTCTACCTATTCAAGGTACATTAAGGATAACTCATTGACTTTCCAAGAAGGGCCACTAATATTAGGTCTACCGATACAAGGTTTATTATTTCACACATGCAAGGGCCACCAACGTTAGGTCTATCGCTTCAAGGTTTTTACATTACATTAGTTCCTAGACTCATCATGAAGGGCCACCAACATTAGGTCTACCGATTCAAGACATTAAGACTTTAAGTCAAGATACATTCATTGTACAAGAAGAGGATGTCTGAGCCTACCAATTCAAGATACAACACATAGGAGAAAACCCATCACATTCCATCATCATCATTCATGTGTGTTAATTGAGAATATGCTTTCAATTGATAACACAGTTACATTCTAAACATGATCATTATACATTCATTGAAATCACACACATATACTTTACATTATGATTATACCTAGACCCTTCATATATAGAGGTACAATAAAGATATCCATCAATTCAGTACAACAATATACATAGTAAGTAAACACCTCCACCTTTCAAGTGGATCAATAGATCAAGTACAATTCTACTTCAATATGTAATTTAGTCATAACTTGCCCTTCAAGGATATGAATCTCAAATCACCAAAACACCAACAATTTACTACAATTAAGGCATAGATAATGATATAATTCTATAACCCAAAGCAATTTAAACATATTCCATTCATAAGCTTTCATAATCATCAAACCCACTACATAAAGGCACAATTTAGAAATAGAGAGAATTCATGGGTTCATAGAGTATTTTCATCATAATCATCAATTAAACACTAATACAATCATAAAATGTCATTAATAACCATTTGAAAACGTTTGGTGAAAGAACCCATGAGATTGAGTAAAACTCTAGGTTTTTGATAATTTGAAATCACCTTTGAATTGGCTCCTTGAATGAAAAGTTAGACAAGGATAAAGACTACCATACCTTGCTATTGAATCCCCGTGAAATTTGAGAAAGAAACACCTTGAATCCACAAACCCTAGCTTCAATGGCTCCCTTCATCTTCCTTGAGTTTAGAGAGAGAATTTTTGAGAGAAGAAGAACTTTGGGGTTTTGATTTGGGTATTTGAAATAAAGGAATCAATGAAGTGTTTAAAGACTTAAAAATATATATATTTATGATATAAACCATTTAAAATCAACCTCACTTAATAATAACTTAAAACGAAATTACCTAAAAAAAACCCAACTTGAGCAGCCCCGTTAGAGACCACGCCCATCTTCACGGGTCGTGAGGGGCACCACGGAAGTGGTGGTACCCGTGGTCTCTTGACCAGGGTGACTCTCCACCTTGCTAAGCCCCAAGAGTCTAAGCCATCTTCACGACCACTTCTACAAATAATGGTCAAGACCACTGGTCGTGAAGTGGCAAGTGGACTTGGGGCGGTAGCTTGGTCTCAAGGCCTTACCTCCCACTAAGCTAACTCTTCTTCACGGCCAATTCTACCGACCGTGGTCAAGACCACTGGCCGTGAAGTGGCTCGTGGACTTGGGGCAGTGCTTGGCCAAGGTTGAGCAGCCTTGGCCTTTGTCTTAGGCCTTGCCCCCCTTGGCTTGGCACTTGCCCTTGCAACCCTCAACACAAACCTAAAAAAAAAGTCTTTCAACTATGGAGTCTAACACGTACCTTGACGTAGATCCTCACGATTAGGATCTAGTTTAACCTATCATTTTTCGGGTCGTTATAAAAGGTTTCACATCTCCAGCCTCAAACCACCCTATGGGTGACCTACATCCCCTCCCATAAAGTGCCTCGAACGATGCCATGTCAATGCTGGAGTGGTAACTGTTATTATAGGAAACCTCACACAAATGTAGAAACTTATCCCAATGCCCTCCAAAGTCAATCGCACATGCCCTCAACATGTCCTCTAACACTTGAATAGTTCTCTCTGACTGCCCGCCCGTCTGTGGGTTGAAGGCTGTGCTAAAAGTGAGTTGAAAGCCCAACTCCTCATGCAATTTCCCCCAAAACTTGGATGTCAACTGCGTACCACGGTCTGAGATGATGGAAAGGGGAAACCAATCTAACCTCACTATCTCGTTCACATAAACCTTAGACAGCTGCTGGGCATTATAGTCTACTCTCACTGGAATGAAATGGGACGACTTAGTCAGTCTGTCAACCACCACCTAAATGGAATCAAACTTTCCCAAGGTCTTGGGAATACCAACCACGAAATCCATAGCTATTATTTCCCACTTACATTCAAGGATTGGAATTCGTTGAAGAAAGTCTACAAGCCTTTGGTGCTCATACTTTACTTGCTGACAATTTTGCCACTTAGCCACAAACTCAGCTATGTATTTCTTCATGCCATGTGCCCAATAAAGTCGTTTCAAATCTCGGTAGATCTTGCTCACACACGGATGAATGAAATACCGAGAACCATGAGATTCTGTCAACATCTTCTGAATCAAGTCATCAACTCGAGGAACAAAAATTCTTCCCTTAAAAGTCAGCACACCACCCGCATCTTGTGCCTTGCCAAAAACTGCCTTCTTTCTAAGCTCATTCAAACTCTCATCATCAAACTTCTTAGCCTTGATCTCCTCATTGAATGTGGGTCTAACCTCAATGTTAGATAAGACTCCACCTTTCTCTGAGATGCCCAACTGCATGAACTTAGACTGTAAGGTTTGAATCTCTTTGGCCAAAGGACGCTTGGCCACACCCAAGCAAGCTAGACTACCCATACTCACCGTCTTCCGGCTTAATGCGTCTGCCACCACGTTAGCCTTACCCAGATTATACTGGATGGTAACATCATAATACTTGAGTAAATCCATCCACCTTCACTGTCTCAAATTAAGGTCCTACTGGGTGAATACATGATGTAGACTACGATGATCAGTAAACACCTCACACTTGATAGCATAAAGGTAATGCCACCAAATCTTGAGAGCAAACACTACTGCTGCGAACTCCAAGTCATGCGTCGAGAAGTTTCTCTCATACACCTTCAGCTGCCGCGATGCATAAGCTATGACATTTCTTTCCTACATAAACACAACACCCAAGCCCGAATGTGAAGCATCACAATAAACTATGAAATCTTTACCTTCCACCGGCTGTGTCAGAATAAGTGTTGTGGTTACAAGGGTCTTGAGGTTTTGGAAGCTCTCTTCACATTTGGTAGTCCACTCGGAAGGCACTTCCTTTTAGGTCACCCTTGTCAAATGCGTGTCGATAGAAGCAAAAAATTTCAAAAACCATTGGTAGTAGCTAGAGCTCCACGAAACTCCTAACTTCAATCACAGAGGTAGGCTGGACCCAGTTCTTGACTACCTCGATCTTTTGAGGATCTACCATTACCCCTTCCTTTGAAACCACATGCACCAAAAAAGAAACTAAAGCCAACCATAAATCACACTTGGAAAAGTTTGCATACAACTTGTGTTTTCCAAGGACACCCAAAACAATACGAAGATGGTCGGCATGCTCTTCCTTACTCTTCGAATAAACCAAGATGTCATCAATAAAGACGATAACAAAAGAATACATGAATGGTTTGAATACACCATTAATCAAACTCATGAAGGCTGCAGGCGCATTGGTCAACCCAATCGACATCACTATAAACTCATAGTGCCCATAGCGGATCCTGAATGCCATTTTGGGTACATTCTCAGGCCTAATATTTGACGGATGGTAACCAGACCTTAGGTCAATTTTAGAGAACACTGATGCACCCAGCAACTGGTCAAAGAGATCATCTATCTGAGGGAATGGATACTTATTTCGAATGGTGACCCTATTCAACTGTCGATAGTCTATGCACATCCTCATACTACAATCCTTCTTCTTAACAAACAAGACAGGAGCACCCCACGGTGAAGCACTAGGACGGATGAAACATTTATCAAGAAGCTCCTGGATTTGAGCTTAAAGCTCTCTCAATTCTATCGAAGCTATGCGATAAGGAGGAATAGAGATGGGGCGCGTTTCCGGTTCCAAGTCAATGCAGAAATGTATATCCCTATTCGGAGGCATACTAGGAAAATCGGTAGGAAACACTTCCTTGAACTCAGACACTATGGGAATAAACTCAATAGAGGGAGACTCAGCATCAGCATTCTGAATATAAGCCAAATATGCCAAACACACCTGCCCCACCAGTTTCCTATCCCGAATGAAAGATATGACCTTATCTGACTTAAGGTTGAAAACCCCTTCCCATTCTAACATTTACCTACCTGGGATCACTGGAGTTACCAACTTAGCATTACAATTAAGCACAGTGTAATAGGGGGACAACCAAGTCATGCCTAAGACAATATCAAAGTCAGTCATATCCAAAATAACCAAATCAGGCCAAGTCTGAAAATCCATAAAAAGGACAGAACAAGCACGGTAGACATGGGTGACTATGATATACTCTTCAAGTAGTGTAGAAACATGCATGGGGGCATCAAGAACATCACATACCGCATCAAATCCCAACGCAAATTGAACTGACACATATGAATAATTAGAACCTGGATCAAACAAAACAGTATCCATCCGGTTACAAACAAGAATATTACATGTGTTCACCGCATCAGACACCTCAGCCTCGGTCCTTCTCGGAAAGGAATAAAACTGAGCCTTGTCATCTTGATGGGCAACCTCATTTCCTGGTTGCACTTCTCATCTACCTGAATTACCATTCCCCGGACCCCACGGCCTCGCTGATTTCCTCCTCGCCCACCTTGTGGACGTTCTCTGCCATTACTATCGTTGCCCACTGGTACCACTGCTCTGGTTTGTTAATGCATGGAGTCAGACATGCGTGGATTGGGACAAACTCTCCTCTTATTCCCAGGTTCTCCACAATTTGTAACAACTGCGGTAAAAAGACAGCATGTTGCCAGACGAAGGTGTGGCTCCCTGACTATCCTGAATGGGATTCTGCTATGGAGTTCCCTAGTAACCACATGTAGAAGCGGGCAAGACTGACTGAATTAGTCGGGCTGCAATCATCGGCCTACCTGAACCTCTAGAGTAGGAACTATGAAAGTTACCTGTGCTCTTGGGCTTCTTAGCCAAAGTCTTGGCCTGCGCATCACGTCAAACTCCTTCTACTTTCTTCATAAAGTCTGTCACCTCATTAAAACGTTTACCTGCAGAGGTCAATTGAACAGACAATACCTGTAACTCAAGGTTCAATCCCTTGAGGAATAGATGAATCCTCTCCTCCTCTATAGTCACCAACTAGGTAGCATATCTGGACAAGGCATGGAACTTCGCCACATAGGCGGCTACAGTCATACCACCCTGCTCCAAGGCCATGAACTCATCCTTCTTGCAATCACTCAATGTCTGGGGCACATACTTCTCCAGGAACATACTATGGAATTGTGTCCAAGTGAGTGAGGGCAAGACTGGTTATTTGCATTCCACATAGGCCCTCCACCACTTCTTAATCTCACCTTGACGTTGGAAGGTCACGAACTCTACTCCATGTTGGTGTACAATGCCTAACTTGTGAAGCCTCTCATAGTAATCCAGAATGAATTCATAAGCATCCTCACTCTTAGAACCATGGAACATAGGTGACTTCAGCTTCAAAAACTTAGTCAACATCTCATGCTCAGTACCAGTGATCATACGACCAATAGGGGACAGAAGAAGGCATCAGTGCCTAATGTTCCATCCACCTTGGGAATAATAGCAGCAACTGGGGCGGTTATTTGGAGGTTGAGCAGCTTGCACTGTGGGAAGGAATTCAGGGCCGACCAACCCTTTCAGAAAAGTTATGATCTTTTGAGCTAACACTAGGTCTAAGGGGTAATTTCGTTATTTTTAACCTGTGCATCCTCCTCTGGTCCAACGTCCTCCTCGTCTTCGATATCCACATTTTCTTCCACCTCTTCTTGGGGTGACAGAGGGGCCTCTTCCCTGGGGACATTCTCAGCTGGGCTCCACTCCCTGGCGGGTGCCACTCTTCCTTGGCCTCTGCCCCTTACTCTTCCTCTACCCCTACCTCGACTACGACCTCTTTCTACGGGATCCCTTGCTGGCTCATTGATGGAAGCTACGGGCCTAACATCGTTGTATCGTGTGTTAACCATCTGCGGACAGAAGAGTGCAAAAGATTAGATACCAATTTGGATCACCATATACAAATTGGAATCAATTCATAGCACGAAAGGATTTAAATGATGAATTAAATACGGAGTTTCCATAAGCTATGAAAGTGTAACAAACAACTATCGTGGAAATTCAACCCCTAGAATTGAAAGGCATTGTACTAAAACTCTACTAATCAACAAGTCTAAGAAAAATGGGGTGCAACCCTGGAAACTAAACATAAGTAAAAGTCTAAACATATAGTCGAAGTCCGAAAAGAATGGACTAAACTAAAGATGAATCCATGGCAGCCTGAAAGAACTGGCTAACCCTCGAATCCAGTCTCGGTCAATGATCTCCTAACTTAGTTCTGTCAGTAGCCTCCTGAAGATGTCATGTACTGAACGAAGAAGAGCAAGTACAGTATCAGTACATGAAACCATGGTGTACTGGTAGGATCACACGGCTACTCCAGTCAGCGAAATATAAGCAAGTAATTACAACACATAAACACACATATACAGAATGTATAATTCAATTATCACTTTAGGAGCAACATACAATTTCCCATATCAATGACAGGTAAATATGAATGTAATAATCACAAGTGGTTCTCTCATAAAACTCATACCCAAACTGTTAGTGTGTTATAATGTGACACCTGATCCAATATATATATATGTGTCGAAACGTGACGCCCGGTCCAATATATATCAGAACTTGACACCCGGTCTAATGTATGTGTCGGAATGTGACACCCAGTCCAGTCAACACAATCACAGTTAAATTCACACCCATAATGAACAATGCACATAGTCACACAGTCAAGTAACAAGTGGCATGTAATTGTTCATACTTAATCATTTCCTTAGATTTGATTCATGTTTCCCTATTCACATACATGCATGCATACAATGGAGTAATTAACAAGCATATATAACAGGACAGGAAATTGAACCATCACTTACCTCAAAATTAAGCATGAATACTCCTAAGACACTTGAGTTTCCCTTTCACTACAAAAACAAATGCTCAATTTATGGCAGTTAACTTGAGGGAGTTCTTAAAAACTCCACTATTAATACATTTTGTAGCATTTTTTCTAACTCCCACAATATAAATCTTTTTGTGGTAGTTTTATTAAGGGGGTTAGAGAATTTTCATAAGTTAGAATAGTTTGTGGCGATTATTGTCCCCCAAAAATTTGTTTTGTTACTTTTCAAATTTATATATATAATAAAAGAATTAATGTTGAAAGTTAATTTCATTATATATACACACATTCTCCTTCTTCATTTCAATTGGATTGTAATCTTTTATTCTTTATTTTTTAATCTATTAAGATAAACTTAAATATTTTTTCTACTTTGTATATTCAATTTCACTTCAAAGTTTTCTCTTATATATAGTTGTACTACAATTTGTATTAAGATATCATATAAAGCTGTATTCATTAATATTTATTTTTTCCTAAATTTTAATTTTATTTAAGCTTTTGTAATACTAAAGTCAAATTAATTAATTAGGTACTTATTAATAATCATTAAAAAGAAAAAGCTTGTTCTGTGCATCAAAAATAAATAGTAATATTATTCCCTCCAAACATTAAAAATAGCCTTAAAACAAAAATTTCCCACTAATTCCCTTAAAAATTTCAAACCAACCAAATAACTACCCCCACTTCCCACGTAAAACTCCCACACCCAAATTCCATATCATTTTCGCCCTAAACTTATTACTTTTCCTTCACCCTCTCCTCTTTACCTTTACCTCTAATTATTTTTTTACTTCATTTTCAGGCAATCTTTTGGGTGAGTGTGAATTTTAATTTTTTGCTAAATAATTTATTCGCCTGTAGGTTTTTCACAATGGAATAGATGGTAAATAATTTTTTGAATATAAATATTGATCTTAATTTTTTAAATGTAAATGTTGATCGTAGTATTATTTAATTTGTAGACGTTTTGTATTTTACAAGTTGTTAAACCTAATGCATTAATGTCTTTACATATTTCAGGATTTGTTAAAATTTTTATCACATCGTAAAGTTATTTATAGGGGACCTATAATTGATTTCAGGTAAGGCTCAATTTTATTTTTGTATAGTTAAATACCATTTAATAGTTTTATTCTTGATTGGATTTGACTAGTGCAATTTAAAGGATAATTTTGCACATGAGATTGTGATCAATATAGGTATAACTTAAAAATATGTAATTTCCTATTCCGTACACCTAGCTTTTGTTTCCGTAGAAATAATCATGAAATCGTTATTATTCAAATAAGTATGTATGAGAGAACATCCAAATAAAATTCTCTCATCCATAATATTATATATTTTTTCAAACCAAAGCTAATTATATGAATTTGCTTTGTGAATGAACTGAACTTTTATTAATTTTATCAAGACATACAAAAATATATATGTATCAATATATGCTTATCTAATTATGTATATATATTTTTTGTTTCAAATTGATCCGGGGCTAGAGCTTACTTCACCTTGGATAAGAGATTGACAAGCAACAACCTAAATCACCTAAAAAATGCTATATAATTTTTTATATTTAGTTATTGGGAATTTTTTATCATTTAAAATGTAATGTTGAAGTTATTATATACAAGTTTGTATTACTTTTATTTGATATAAGTTTGAACTTGTGAAACTTATAAATATAAATTTGTTTAGTGAAATTTTATTTGCATTAAGTGTGTTATTCAGTAAGATTATTTATTTGTATTATTTTTAAGGCTTAATGTAAATCTGTAGGAATTTCTAGGTATTCAACAACTAGATGTGTACCTTATTATTCGCAGCGGAAGTCGTCGATCTGCTTCTTTGACAGGTTGGTGCTCAAGTCCGTCTTTGAATCACTAGGAAACAACGATATGATCACAAACTAGAAGTCTTCTTCTATGTGTTGACTTAATTTTTTTTCTCAGAAACACACTTCTTTGTTTCTTGACTGATTTTCAAATGTTTTTCCTCTCTGTATTTTTTACGTTTCCTCTCTCTATTTTCACGTTTCACATCCCTTAGGAAAACACTCCCATTAGGATTCTTTTAAGGAGAGGTAGAACGGTTACTTTGTAACTGTTCTGCCTTATCCTTTAAAAGGATTTATCTAATTAATTATTATTTAATTAATTTGGATAAGGTATGAAACAGATTGGCTCGGCTCGGTCCACATGAGCGATCCACGACCCAAAACTTACATCTCCCACTTCGCACATGGTGGACAAGACCCAAGTCAACATTATATCAATCAGACACACAATTCATACGACAAATAGTTCGTGCGACATGTGAGCATTAAGATCTTACCTTTAAGGTTTTACAAGCCCTACATAAGAATTCAATCACATGCGGAAAGAATTCACTATTATTTTAAGGACACTATTACTGACAATACCCCAGACTTCATTCACTACTTCAGTAGTTACTTATTTGATCCCTCATCCTCTCAAGGATATTAACTCGAGTTCATATTTAACTTTATACACACAATTACACTCGAGTGTAATAGCCGGCTTATGTATACAAGTTGAATTGTTCATTTATTCATCTTCCCTTGTTACTCGAATCTATATGTTCCATATCAACTGCTTTTCTAGACATGTACTGCATTGCCGAATCGCTCATGGCTATTAGTAACATGCTAAATAGCAACACCAATTTGAAACTTCAAGAAACAGCAAAAGGTCAAAGGGTATTTCATTGAAAAAATCATTTTGACTTTTCTGGGTCTCACACAATGAAGAAGCATGGAATATTCTTTCATTGACCCATTAATCGCTTGACATACATGATATGAAACATGTGCTACTATGTTTACACCTTAGATTGGTGTATGTGTCTCATTCTTTCGATTATTCAACATCGTACAGATCTTGGTCTAAACATCTCCAGATGTTTAACCCCATTTTCTCTCTTCAGTGATCCTTAAACTCATTTTCGTGGAGAAACTTTTGTCTGGATCACAAAACAAGTCATAAAATGGTGGTGAAACTCATCTCTTCACGTTCCTCGACGTAAGAGGCGATTGCTCGAGGGAGAGAGCCAATCTCGCGACTTGTTCGACACTCTTTATTACTTTATAAAACATCACATGCATACTACATTTGAACATAAATTCAATAGTTTTATATATAAGAGAATATTATAACAATCAAGTCATTTTACAACACTGAAATATCATAAAATCCTACGCAAACCTAGAGCCTTAACATGTTTTTCAAACAATTCTCTAGAGATGGCCTTCGTAAAAGGATCAGCTATCATTTCACGTGTAGGAATGTATTGTAAAGTTATTTCTCCATTTGCCACTACGTCTCTCACAAAGTTATACTTGATGTCAATGTGTTTGGTCTTGTTGTGATACTTAGGATCCTTCGTGTACGCGATAGCCGCTTGACTATCACAATTTAGAATCATGGGACCCTTAGAATTCTTTGCAATACTCAAATGCTCAAAGAATCTCTTTAACCAAATAACTTCTTGTACTGCAGACGCACAAGCCACAAATTCAGATTTCATGGTTAAAAGAGTTGTGCAAGTTTGCTTCTTACTTTTCCATGAAATAGCACCACTATTTAGTAAGAAAGCATAACCGGATGTTGATTTTCTATCATCCCGATCACCAGCCCAATCTGCATCTGTATAACCTCTTATGAATAAATCATATCCACTATAACACAGTGTACGATCTGCAATTCCCTTCAGGTATCGGAATATTCTCTTTACTACTTTCCAATGATCTCTTCCAGGATTGGATTGATACCTGCTAACTAGACTTACGGCATAACAAATTTCTAGGCGAGTACACATCATAGCATACATCAAACTCCCGACATCACTAGAATAAGGAACTCGAGACATGTCTTCCTTTTCTTTTTCAGTTTTTGGACACATTTCAAGGCTTAAAGTTTCACCCCTGGCTACAGGAGTATCCATGGATTTGCAACTATTCATTCAAAAACGTTCCAATATTTTCTTTATATAAGTTTCTTGAGATAAACTCAAAAATTTCTTGGAACGATCTTTTTGGATCTTAACACCCAATATATAGTCTGCTTCACCCATATCTTTCATATCAAACGATTTTGAAAGCCATGACTTGACAGTTTTCACATACTCCAAATTATTTCCAGCTAATAAAATAGCATCTACGTAAAGAGAAAGAATTACAAAATTCCCATTGGACTTTGTCACATAGATGCAATGGTCTTCATTGATCATGGTGAAATCAAATGACATCACATCCTTAGGAAATCTTAGATACCATTGTCTTGAAGATTGCTTTAGCCATAAATTGATCTTCTCAATTTACATACTTTCTTTTCATGACCTTTAACAATGAAACCTACTGGTTGTTCCATGTAGATTTCCTCGTTTAATTCTCCATTGAGAAAAGTGGTCTTCACATCCATTTGGTCTAATTCTAGATCTAAATGTGCAACAATAGCTAAAAGTAATCGTATGGAAGTAAACTTCACAACTGGTGAAAAAGTTTCCTCATAGTCTATTCCAACTTCTTGAGTAAAACCTTTTGCCACTAATCGTGCTTTGTGTCTCTCTATTGACCCATCCGATTTACGTTTAACTTTAAGAATCCATTTATTCCCAATAGCTTTATGTTCCTTAGGAAGGTCAACTAGATCCCAGACTTTATTGGTTTTCATGGACTCTAATTCTTCTTTCATCGCTTTTAACCATTCATCCCTTTCAGGTCTCGATAAGGCCTCAGTTACAGAATTAGGTTCATCCAATTCTGTGGGAGATACCAAGGAAACATAATCCTCAATCTCATAAGATCGTTTAGGTACTCCTTTTCTTGTACTCTTACGTATTTGAAGTTCAGATTCCTCTATAGGATTTTGAGATTCATAACTCCCACTCAGACTAGGAATCATTTCTTGATCCATTGAATTATCAAGTATGTTTGACAACATTACCCGATCTTCTGAATTCAACATTTCGTACAGAGGCTCAACTTCACCTATTTCACCCTTTTTGGGAAAATCATTCTCCAAAAATTTAACATCTCGTGATATAATTTTAGTAATACTTCCATCCTCCAGTTCATCGATGAACACATATCCTTTAGAGCTTTCAGAGTACCTTATAAAGATACATTTCTTTCCTTTTGGACTTAGTTTACCAAACTCACCAAAATGATCTTTAATATATGCCGCACAACCCCACGGTCGTAGATCATTCAGGTTTATTTTATGACCAGTCCAAAGTTCATAAAGAGTGGAAGACACTGACTTAGAAGGCATTATGTTCAATATGTAAGCTGCAGTCAATAATGCATCTCCCTAGAAAGAGATAGACAAATTTACCTGCGCCATCATTGATCTTGTCATGTCTAATAATGTTTTATTCCTTCTTTCAGCCACACCATTTTGTTGAGGTGTATAAGGAGTAGTTAATTGTCTGATAATACCCTTTTCAGTACATAATTCTTCAAATTGTTTTGACAAATATTCACGTCCTTGATCGGTTCTTAAAGCTTTTATTCTTTTACCTAATTGATTTTCAACTTCATTCAAATATTTTTTAAAGCACTCAAGTGCTTCAAATTTATGAGAAATCAAATAGACATAACCAAAACGCGTGAAATCATCAATAAATGTAATGAAATATGTAGCACTAGACCTTGCCCTTATATTCATTGGACCAAAAATATCAGAATAAATTAATTGAAGTAGGAACTCAACTCTCTTAGCCTTTCCAAATGGTTTACGCGTAATCTTTCCAGCAAGACAATTTTCACAAGTTGGCATTTCAATTTTGGTGAAAGAACCTAAATGCCCTTCTTTTGCCAACCTATTCAATTGATGTTGTCCTATGTGACCTAATCTAGCATGCCATGTAATAATATCAACATCATTGTTACTTGAATAACATGCCATTACACAACGGTCAACATAATCGTCATAAGTTGAAGGATTACAATCTAATACGATAAATCGATCATAACGAAGTCCAAAACCATATAAAACCTTATTTAGAGTTATTCTAACACCATTACAACTAAAAAACAAATTAAAACCAACATCTAAAAGAACAAACACAGACATTAAGTTTCGTCAAATCTCTGGAGTATATAAGACGTCATGCAACATCAAGGAACGGCCACCACGCAAGTCCACTTTTCAAGTGCCTATACCTTTGACTTCAAGCCTAGCATTATTTCCTAAGTAGATCCACCTTGATTTAGATGAAACTCGACGAAACTCCACAAACGCCTGTCTATCTCGACTCACGTGGTCGGTGGATCCTAAGTCTACAATCCACATAGGATAAGATTCAGTTAGTAAAGAAGTGCTAGAAACATATGTAGCACTTAGAGATGCGTTTAGAAATGCTACCTTTTTAGGCTCGGTACATTCACGAGCAAAATACCCCAATTCTTGGCAATTGTAGCACTTCATTTTACTCTTTTCTCTCTTCTTGAAAAACCGTTCTCCTTTCTTGGAGTTTGGCTTCTTCTTTTTCTTAGAAGGTCCTTCTCCAGTCTCTTTGTCTTTCCCATTTCTTTTCCAATTTTTCTTGCGCTTGAAGCCTGAAGATTTTATACCACTTGACTCTGCAACAAAGGCATTAGAAGCAGTTTTAGCAGCACCAAGGCGCTCATCTTCGAGTTCAACATGGCGTGCAACATCAGAAAAGGTTTTGATGCTATCATTATGGGTCAAGTTAACCTTCAAATGTTCTCAATTATTGGGAAGAGACCGAATCACTGCTTGAACTTGTTGTTCATCTGAAAGAACATGGCCAACACTCTTGAGTTGAGCTATCATGTTTGACATCACCCTAAGGTGTTGTTTGATATTCTGATCATGACACTTTTTGTAAGTGTCAAATTTGATAGTCAATTGTCGGAGGCGGGTTACAGACGTACCCCATACGTTCCTCAAAGATGTTCCCACATAGCATGAGCAGTAGGGAATTCCTCACATTCATGTATGAGATCATCAACTACAGAACTAACTATTATTCCACGTGCAGTGGAGTTAGCCTTCTTCCAAGCTTTGTAAGCTTCAATATCCCTTCTGTGTTGTGCAGTATTACCCTCTTCTGGTTCATTCAAAACATGATTTATACCTTCCAAAGCATTTTGTTCTTCTAGTACATACCATATTTTACGACTCCAGATGTCGTAATTATCACCGTTAAGTTTTTCACCTTTGTTTAAGTCAGCAATGATACTTTTTGATGTCATGTCTGTTATTGACATATAATTAGGCAAGAATTTTAATCAATTATGCATGTGACATACACATTTAAGCAAATTAATTCTCATAAAGATTTCATATTTAATGTAAAATCGAAAAGACACGTATGGATCCAATCATCATCTACAAACTAAATATTTAATCAGAATTCAAATCTAATTTCTTAATGTGTATATTTAATAAATTGAAGACTTTGATAACAAGGAATTTTAAGTCTAATAACATAATTTGAGAGAAAAACAAACTGCATAATTCATATCTTGAAAAACAAATAAGCAACAAAAGTTTACAAGTAATTCAAAGACTGAAATCCTCCCACAAGTCTTCAAAACAACTAATGTAAACCCTAAAAGGTTGACTGGGCCAAATATCATGATAAACATCAGTCAATCTACTATCCAAAGGTTCACGGAGAGCGTCTGTTAAATAAGCTAAGGCTCTCCAATATGAAATTACCTTATAATCAGCTAGTTCAGCCCATTTTATTTCAAAAAAGTGAATAAAATCACGAGCTGACGTATTAGGGGACATCTGCAATGACTCAAACTCCTTAAATTTTTTCTCTTTTCCCCTTCGAATGGCCCTTTGGTTCCTTGACTGATTTTGTGTCGCCCTTGGGACACCAATCTGTACGATTTCACGCCCTCAAAAACATGTCTTACGACGGCTTACTCTTCTACCTTGTCTCTTTGCTCGACTTTGAGAACTCCCACTTGGATTAGTTTGAGCATGTTCCCGTTCAACCATATCTGAAATGGGAACAAAACGAAAATATGGTTAATACCATTTAATGCGACAACATATGTCACAAATTTTCGTAAAAGGCAAGGAATTGCTCAAGGAACATAAGGATTAAACTAATACTCAAGAACAGTAAGATCATAAAAGGGGACGTATAAAAAATAATCCTAAATAGGACACTAATCTCAAAAAAAAAAATATTCTTAAAACAAACGTTTTTATTTTTTAAAATTTTTTTTTAGTCATTTGTTGAAAATTCATATCTTGCTCGTTCTAAGTCGGTTTCCTTATTATAATATCTTTTCGGAAAGCTTAAAACGAACAAATCATAAAAAATAAAAAAAGTTTCCACCCAAAAACTGCACAGAGAATTTCCAGATTGCTCTAGACAGATGCAGTTTTTCGGAAAACAGAAAAAAATATCCAATTTTTTTTTTTAATAATAATTCGTATCTCACTCGTTATAATTCCGTTTTTCCATTATAATATATTTTCGGAAAGCTAACTAAGAGAAGATTATGAAAAAAATAATTTCGACCCAAACATCGTACATTCTATTTTCAGATCGCTATTAAACAGAAGCAGTATTAAAAATAGAATTTCTTTCTTAGTAGGACAAGAAATCCTATCTATTTTATGATTGAAAATCAAATAGGATTCTGAATCCTATTTCACATAAAATTAATCCATATCAAAGCGTCATGAAAATTAACATCATTCAATTTTTTCTATTCACTGATTTTAAATGACATAGAATCTATTTAATTTCTTATAAACATAGACGGTGAATTCTCAAGTACGCAGCACATGATGGAATCATAAACAATGGCTCTGATATCATTGTAGGAATTTCTAGGTATTCAACAACGAGATGTGTACCTTATTATTCGCAGCGAAAGTCGTTGATCAGCTTCTTTGACAGGTTGGTGCTCAAGTCCGTCTTTGAATCACTAGGAAACAAAGATCGGATCACAAACTAGAAGTCTTCTTTTATGTGTTGATTTGATTTTTTTCTCAGAAACACACTTCTTTGTTTCTTGACTGGTTTTCAAACGTTTTTTCTCTCTGTATTTTTTACGTTTCCTCTCTCTGTTTTCACGTTTCACATCCCTTAGGAAAACACTTCCATTAGGAGTTTTTTAAGGAGAGGCAGAACAGTATCCTTTAAAAGGATTTATCCAATTAATTATTAATTAATTAATTTGGATAAGGTATGAAACAGATTGGGTCGGGTCGGGTCGGTCCACATGGGTGATCCACGACCCAAAACTTACAAAATCAAATTTTATTTTTATAATTATGTTAATAATAATTTTATAAAACTCCACAAATCAAATTATGTAAATATTGATCTTATATCACAAAAAATTTAAATCTACAAAAACAAAAAAATTAAAATATTGAGATGATATTGTGAAGGTTCTAAATCGTCACAAATTTATTAGTCATTTTGTGGGAGGCGTCGTGGAGGTTTACTAAAACCGCTACAAATATGCTCCTGGCAAGAGTAATTGTAGCGTTTTAAAAAACCGCCATAATTTAATTTGTGGGGTCCCAAAAATACCACAAATTGACAATCTGACCCTCATAAATTAAGCATTTTTTTGTAGTGTTTTCGGAGTCTTTCAGCTTGTTCTTGGTCTAAAACAAGTAATTAATGCAAGGATCAATAAACAAGGCCTAATTTACCCGAAATATAATAAAATATTAATCCAAGGCCAAACTCATGATCCTAATGCTCAACCAGGGCTTTTTTCATCATTAACTTTAGGCCAAAACCCTCCCCCAATGATAATTAACAAGGATTCTAAGTTCTAAGAATCGAAATATGGATTAGGTGAGTAATTAACTTAACTTTAGCACGAGAATTCATGGGAATGTGATAAGAAACTGTCTTGGGTCATCCTTTAGCTCTTAACAACAAAGTTTTGCAGAAAATAATATTTTTGGGGTTTTTTCCCAATTTAAGTTGGGACTGGCCCACCACGACGGGTCCCATCCCGCCACAGCGGCCCCGCCCTAGGCGGGATTTTTTCCGCCCTAGCGGCTTGCACGGAGACAACAACTCGGAATTTGAGTTCGAAGCTCCCATTTCGCAGCACATCTTCAACCCTTGACATTCTAAAAGTACCCTTTCACGCCAAGATCATTTTTGGGAGTTCTACTCGACCGAATTCAATTTCGTAAAGTTGTACAAGCTCCTTAACGTCTTGGATATCCACTCACATGATCAAACTCATAATGAAATCCCCCATCCATTACCGTATTTCCCTAGACCTCACCTGACTCAGATTTCGTCCAAGTCTGACCTAGGCGAGAAATTTCCAAGTTACTACTCAACAGTTCTTTGGCCCAAATTCCTTTCTCATTGGCTTTTCCATAACAACGAAAACATGTCATTATAATTTGGTAACTTAGGGTATCCTCATAAATATAAATGTTACTGAATATTTGTTTCACAACTTTAAGTATCTACACAGTTACTAATAATCATAAAGTTAACATCCATTATTCATGTAAACTTATATTTTATTACTCCATTTATAATCCTTTACTTCAATTCTTAGTTTAGTAATATTGACATTATTTTTAAAAGTAGTGTACTACATGTGTTTATATTCACGTGCAATGCATATGTATCAAAATTAGTTAGTGTAATAAAGCTGAAGTTTGAGAGATATTGATGAAATTATTCCTTAATTAATTTATATTTATACTTTATTAAATCACTTATAATAAATCAAAATAATTTAATAAAATGTGAAGTGAATTAATAGTCAATTTAATGTTTTATGAAATCATGTAATTATAACAAACTACATTAGTTTGAAATAAGCTGATGGAGAAGAAATATTGAATTTATATTCCAATATTAAATCACACTTGAATTACATACTAAAATTAATATTGGAGTTTCCCCTAAAGAAAAGAATTCGTTTTCCAACTCTTCTTTGCAAATTCTAGATTTAATCATTCAAATTTTACAAAGAGAGGAAAAGGGAGGGAAATCGCAAACATGGCTGGCGGAATCGCACATGATCGTCTTTCTGTGGAGCGCATGTCATGGAGAAAGGATCACCCACATGTATATTATGTGCCCTTTGATTTAATTCTACTCAGCACTTTTTTGTGTAACTTTTTTACTCTATTGATGCATGCTAAAGGGTTCTTAGGATTTGTTGATTTGATAGGTCAGTTAAATTTATAGATCTCTTCTCTTATTTACTAAGGGTTTTGTTGGTAGGCCGGAAACTAGTCCAGATGAATTTGTCAATTTGATTGTGTGGCATTGTTCTATTCTTGAAAAACCCGCGGTGAGTAAAATTTCCTGCTTTCTTCACTATCCATTTCTAGTTTTATCCTTTCATATTTTTTGTATGGACGATTTATTAGTAGTGAAAATTAGAAATTTGGGATTTTTCTGATTCTCCATCTTAACAATGGTTTATTAAAATTCAAATTAATCATGACAATAAATAAAAGATTGTCCACATGTGTGAGCTTGCTCATATTTTCTGTTTGAAGTCCAAATAAGACAGGAGGTTTGAGCTAAGTTGGTAGTCAGTGTGAATATGCTAATTCATGATAGATTCTCATAATTGATAATAGAGTGTAACACGTGTATATATTTAGTTGTTTGGTGAAAATTCCTCATATGTGATTGGAAATTTTTTTCTAGAATCGATCTACTTCTTGTTGCCATTACTAATTTAACTTTGTTACCTTCTTTGTTGTTGATAACCAGTAATTTTGTGCTATAATTACCCATATTTTATAGGTTTATAAGGATGTTTATCAACTCTATGTTATGTGAACCGTGAAGAAAAGATTGTACAGTTTAACTAATACTGAGACACATCAATTTTTGTATTCTCTCAACAATTATAAAAAGTATTATATTTTATTGGTTGTGACTTACAACGTTTTCTTATTGTTGTTAGGATTTTCATACTCCTTTAGTTTTATATGTTTATTTAGTTCACTGAATAATTCATTAAGTACATAATTATTTAAAAGTGAAAAGAATTCGGTAACTCAAGTAGGATAAAAATTTAACGAGATCTAAGTTATGTCTAATAGATTGCATGTTTCCTTTCATGATTTTGGGTAAGCTTAATTTTGTCTATATATGAAAAATATTGTAGCATGAAACTCCATTATATATTGTATACAGTTTCAACTTGACAATCAATATAACATACATTACCTTATAAAAAGAAGTGGGGTTAACATTAATATGTAAATGTATATATTCATTTGTAGGGTTCGACTTTGTAGTTAGAAATATATTTTGTTTAATAGGGCTCTGTTTTGTAGCTTAGAGTATCCTCATAGATATAAATGTTATTGAATATTTATTGAACAATTTTAAGCACGTACATAGATACTAATCATAAGAAAGTTTACATTCATAATTCATATAAATTTCTATTTTCTTAATTTACTCAAATTTTTAGTTTAATAGTACTGACGTTATTTTTGTAAAAAGAAGTGTACAACCAGTGGCGGACTCAGGATTTTCACGAAATGGGTTCAAGTTATAAAAAATAAAACTAAAATGTGGCAACAGGGATTCGAACTCGGGTTGGCTGGGGAAATTAAACTATTTTCATACTCAGCCAAGGGTCACACTTGTGTTAGTGGGATCAAAAGTTAATATATACATATAAAATTTTAAAAATTAATTAAATATACATATATATACGGTGTTATTTTTCAACGAACCCACTTGCACCACTGTAGGTCCGCCCCTGTGTACAACATGGGTTTACATCCACGTGCTAGGCGTGTGTATCAAAACAGTTAGTGTAATAAAGCTGGAGTTAGAGGGATATTTATGAAATTATTTCTTAATTTATATATTTAATTTATTAAATTACGTAAATATAATAAATTAATTTAATATAATTCTATAGTGAATTTATAGTCAACTTAATTATTTTAATGAAATCACGTAATCATAACAAATTGAATTAGTTTGGCATAAATTTATGGAGAACAAATCTATATCTACATATAATTAAAAAGAAGAAAGTCTAGTCTAGGATTATACTAAGTGACAACATAGGATAAAAACATGTATAATATTTAGGAAAAATTAGTTCAATTAGGTAATAATAAACAAACTTTTAATCTTTTACACTTTTTTAAATAAATTTAAATTTTAATTGTTATTTTCCTATACAGATTATGTTAATATTTAAAACTTTTTTATAATTATTTGAATTTTTAAGAGTCATGTTATTCTATGAAAAGTCAACCCACGTATTCTAGCTGCATCACAATATCCCCCTTGATTTTAAAATTATTTAAATTTATAAATAAAAGTAAAATCAAATTTGATAGTTACTTTAATTTTGTCAGTTTTTTTGTTAAGAATTCAAATAAATATATATATATACTTTATCTTCTATATTACCTTAAAAGCATGAACTCCTAACTTAAATGTTGAATTACTATAATATCCATAACTTAGGTAGTGACTTTTACGATGAGTTGTGACTTTTCTGATGAGTTGTGACTTTTTTCAAAGGGTTGTGATTTTTCGATGAGTTGTGGCTTTTCTAAAGAGTTGTGACTTTTCCAACAAGTTGTGACTTTTCGAAAGGGTTGTGACTTCTCGGAAAGGTCATGACTTATCAGATAAGACACAAAAAACACTTGTTCATACTACCCTTTGTTAACTATAAATAGAGGGATTTCCTCTCATTTTTCAACCACAATTCTTTTAATCTTCTACTATTCTTCTTCTTGCATTCTAAATAATTTCATGTGATTTATTTTTGTTGAGTAAGTTCAGAGTTTAGCGGAATATGATGTACCACTATTCTGATGAAGTAAATTGTTCTATCCTAAGAGGGTATATTCTTTAACCTCAAGTACTTGAGGAAACTAATTGTGATGATATAATAATTATTTTTTTGCTTAGTATATATATTAGTATGTAATGTTCCAATATATAAAGTTAACATGATGTAATTTAAATTTAGTTGTTTTTGTTAACAATTTCTCTTGTGATGTAGATATATGCTTCTGAATATCTTTTTCAAAAATTATTAAACTTCTCAAGAGTTAGAGAATTGTCACGATTTGATTTTTTTTATGTCAAGACAAAATAATGACTTTATTTATCAATGTTACTTATATGATTTAATTTAGATGGTCAGGAAGTTTGCTTCAAAATAGTTATTACTATATAAACATTGCCCTTTTGATTTACTGATTTACTATTTCTTAATATTTAAGTACTTTCGACGAAAAAAGTTTATATGACTTGTAATAACGCCAATTGAAATTTCTATTAATTAATTTTTTATTGTAGTCTAAATTCATTTGTTTTTGTTGACAATTTCGCTTGTGATGTAGATATATGATTCTAAGTATCTTTTTCCAAAATTATTAAACTTCTCATGAGTTAGAGAATTGTCACGAATTGTTCTTTTGATGCACAAGACAAAAGAATGACTTTATTTATCAATGAAACTTATGTGATTTATATTGTCAGGAAGTTTGCTTCAAAATAGTTAATACTATATAAACATTACCCTTTTGTTTTACTGATTTACTATTTCTTAATAATTCACTATTTTCGACAAAAGAAATGTTCATATGACTTCTAATAACGCCAATGGAAGTTTGTATTAGTTTAATATTTATTGTAGTCCAAATTCATTTGTTTTTGTTAACAATTTCTATTATGAGGTAGATATATGTTTTTGAATATATTTTCAAAAATTATAAACTTTCAAGAGTTATAGAATTATCACGATTTGTTTTTTTTGTGAATATATATGAATCATTTAAAATATATCATTAACAAAATAATTTTATATTCAGTAATATGGAATAAACATTTTCATTTTGTCCCTACACTAAATTCAAATCTAATAACTATAAAGAAAATAGTAACATTAATTAAAAGTCCTATTTATTTATGTAAGTATAAAATTTACTAGAAATTCATCTATTGCACATTAATTCTTTAGTTATAACATTATAAATTCTCTTAGTTATTACTATTTATTGCAAATGTTATTCACACTCTTTTACATTCTTTAGTTATAATATTATGAATTCTCATAGTTATTACATTAATTATTTGTATTTTTCATCATTCTTTATATTAACTTTTGACTAATAATTTTTCATATTACTACTCCGCTCCTATATATGTGCTAACACATTGTTGTTATTTTTCCTTGGACGAATCATGCTTGGTTGAATAAATTGAAAATTGTTTACAATTATATGAACTATATCTCTGTCGCGTGTAAGATAAGTACGTGATTATATATATGATTTCACAGATATAATATATTCTTTAATTTTAATTTTTAGTTTTTTCGGTAAAACAAAAAGAAACATTTCTTAGTTAACTATGGACAGTCATATAACTATCTTTGATTTATGTACATAGACAATCGAGAAGTCTGAGAGTCAACAAAAAGAACGTTATCTATTATGTAATAACTTATAAAATAAAAATTAATATACAAAAATAGTTTTAAAAATAAAATGTAGTTGTTCTTCACATGATCATATCACATCTAAAAAAATTAAGTGGAGTACACGTTAAATGTGGTTAGATGACAAGAAAAATAACAACAAATATCGTCTATAAGGTAATATTAGTGAGATATGACTAATTACATGATTAAACCTCATCAAATTGAAATAAATATATACATTATTCTATTTAAATAATAAAAATTTCCATTGACTATCTTCATAGGTTTGTGTGAATAAGAGATATATATGACGATCTACATCGAACATTCACAAAAGAATCTGCAATATTATTTTGTGCAATGCTTATTATTCAAATCTTCGCTTAAATTTTCAGAATTGATAATCATGTGTAACGCACATGTCGAGAATCTAGTATTACCTTAAAAGCATGAGCCCCTAACTTGAATGTTAAATTACTATAATATCCCTAACTTAGGTTGTGATTCTTTCGATGAGTTGTGACTTTTTTCAAAGGGTTGTTATTTTTCAAAGAGTTGTGACTTTTTCAATAAGTTGTGACTTTTCCAAAGGGTTGTGACTTGTCGGAATGGTCATGACTTTTCAGATAAGACACAAAAAACACTTGTTCATACTACCCTTTGTTGACTATAAATAGAGGGGCTTCCTATCATTTTCCAACCACATTTTTTATTCTTCTACTCTTCTTCTTCTTGCATTTTAAAAATTTTCATGTGATTTATTGACGTTGAGTGAGTTCAAAGTTTAGCGGAATATGAGGTACCACTATTTTGATGAAGTAAATCGTTCTATCCTAAGATTGTATATTCCATAACCTCGAGTAATTGGGAAAATAATTTTGATGATATAATAATTATTTTTGTTTACTTAATATATATATCAGTATGTAATCTTTCAATATATGAAGTTAACATGATGTACTCTAAATTCATTTGTTTTTGTTAACAATTTTTCTTTTGATGTTGATATATGCTTCTGAATAACTTTTTCCAAAATTATTAGACTTCTAAAGAGTTAGATAATTGTCACGATTTGTGTTTTTCATGCTCAAGAAAAAAGAATGACTTTATTTATCAATTCTACTTATGTGATTTAGATTGTTGGGAAGTTTGCTTCCAAAATAGTTATTACTATATAAACATTGCCCTTTTGTTTTTGCTCATTTACTATTTCTTAAAATTTGAGTATTTTGGATAAAGAAAAGTTCATATGACTTGTAATAATGCAAGTTGAAGTTTGTATCAATTTAATTTTTATTATTTATTTAATAACTAATTTTTATGAGATAAATATTTTCATTAATGCACGAATTTATTATAAAGCTAACAAGATCTTCTAACTTCAAAATATATTATTTTATAATATTTTGAGTTCTTTTTTTTTTTTTTTTAAAGTTCACACCAAATGTGAAAATATGTGAATATATAAGAATCATTTAAAATTTATCATTTACAAAATAAAATTTATATTCAGTAATATGGAATAAACATTTTCATTTTGTCCCTACACTAAACTAAAATATAATAACTATATAAAAAAGATAGTAACATTCATTAAACGTCTTATTTATTTATGTAAGTATAAAATTTGTTAGAAATTCAACAATTGCACATTAATTCTTTAGTTATGACATTATAAATTCTCTTAGTTATTACTAAAAATTGCAAACGTTATTCACCCTCTTTTACATTCTTTAGTTATAATATTATGAATTCTCATAGTTATTACATTAATTATTTCTATCTTTCATCTTTCCTTATATTAATCTTTGACCAATTATTTTTCATATTATTATACCGCCCCTACATATGTGATAACATGGTGTTTTTATTTTTCCTTGGACGGATCATGCTTGGTTGAATAAATTGAAAATCGCTTACAAGTATATGAACTATATCTTTGTTAGGTGTAACATAAACAAGTGATTATATAAATGATTTCACAGATAGAATATATTCTTTAATTTTAATTTTTAGTTTTTCAGTAAAACAAAAGAAACATTTCTTAGTTAACTATGGACAATCAAATAACTATATTTGATTTATATACACAGTCAATCCAAAAGTCAAATATAAGAGCCGACAACGAGAATGTCATCTATTATGTTATAACTTATAAAATAAAAATTAATGTGTACAAAAAATAGTTCTAAAAAATAAAATGTAGTTGTTCTCTTAACATGTTCATATCACATTTAAACAGTTAACGTGGAATACACGTGCAAAGCACATCTTGTTAGATGACAAGAAAAATGTACGACAAATATCGTCTATAAGGTAATATTAGTGAGATACGACTAATTACAAGATTGAACCTCATCAAATTGAAATAAATATATACATTATTGCATTTAACTAAAAAAGATTTTCATTCATCATCTTCATAGGTTCGCGTGAATAAGATATATATATATATATATATGACGATCCACATTGAACATTCATAATATAATCTGCAGTAATATTTTGTGAAAAACTTTTTATTCAAATCTTCGTTTAAATAAGCAAAATACTATTAACTATAACATATATTTTCTGATTGATAATCACGTGCAACGCATAAAAGAAAAAACACACAATAAAATATTTTGAATGAATTGGTTATTTTAATGGGGGCAGTTGTGTAATAATAGACTATTACTATAAGATAACTATTAAAATTCACCCACGTCCTGTAAATTGAATTGAAACAAATAAATCTGTATTTTGCAACAACAAAAAAAAAAGAGTCATAACTTTAGAAATTTCATTTTGAATAAATTTTTTAAGAAATAGATTTTAACAAAAAAGGTTAAAAAAGAATTATAAGAGATTTGTAATTTATACTTTTTAAATAATCGATATAATTAAAGAAAAAATTTAGTTGATTATGTGTAATAAAAGCTTAAATTTAAGGATGATATTATTATCTGTTTGGTTTGAAAAATAAACACATCTCTGAGAAAAGAAAAATAAAGAGACCAAAAAGATAACCCATTTCCCACTATCCTTCCTATAAACATTGAACGGTTTATTTGGCCTCCTTTTTGTAACAAATTATATTTTTAAAGAAAATCAAAATTCAATTTAGATAGACGGTTATAAAATTCAAACGTTTTATATATACTACACTGATAAAAAAAATCACTAATTACAAATTGTTCTCTCAAATTCTTTTGTATCTGTTATTGTTCTTCTTTTCTTTATTTTTGTAACACCCCGTAAATTAGTTAGTTGATCTAGTGAGTTCTAGACTAAACTAGTGAGTTGAACTAGTATGTTGTAGGGTCTTGTAGTAGAGTTTTGGAGTGTCGTATGAGGATTAAACTCAAGATAAAAGGCTCCCGTACTTAGAAGGACATGTTTAGGGGTTAAACATCCAAGTACGACTCCCCAAGGACCACCCAAGGGGTCATTGAGGAGGACCCCAAAACTGTCAAAAAGTGTGATTCACGGTTGCAAACCACGCTCAATAGACTGATATACGCCCTGTGGTTCATGGTCGTGGATCAGGCCTGAGTTGGCCTGCAAAATATGAGTCTCTGACCCAAACCACGAGACCAAACCACGAACATTAGTTCAATCTACGGTCCGTAGATGGTCGGTCGTGGATGCTGCCAGTTTTTACCTTTCAGTTTTTAGTTGAGTGTTTAGGGGTTACGTTAGTTATTAATTGGGGGTTAATGTAGGTCGGTTAATAGGTTATTTAAGCACCTATATAATCTAAAATAAACCCTAAACAAATCATTAGAACTCATTCATCTAAAGCCTCCAAACTCTCTCCAAAAATCATATCTCTAGAATAGAAGAAAAAGAAGAAGAGAAGAGCAGAGGGGCAGCAACTAGGGTCGAATTCATCCATGGATTCAAGCTTGGTTTAGGGCTTTGATTGAAGGTATGTGAAGCTTATTCATCTATGGGTTCTTCCACCCATAGAGTCCCCTAATTTTCCCCCAATTTTGAAGAAAACCCCAATCTAGGCTAGGGTTTCTTCCAAAGTGTGGGTAGTGCTTGAACAGGATTCCAAATGGTTGGATAGCATTCCATTATGTTTGATTTAACTTTGTTTAGTCATATTATGATCAATTTATGTGATTTTTATTGTAAAACCTAATCTAAATTGATTAATGTGATAATTGTGGGTTTATGCCATTAGAGGCAAATTTGAAGGTTCTTAGGTGATCTTCCTAATTCAATGTTATGAGTAGTAATTGATCAAGATTAGTAATACTTAGACATGAATTGAACTAGACTCTATACTAAATTATTGATCTTGACTTATAAAGATGAAATTGATGATTCTTAATAGATCTTCTAGGATTATCATTATGCATAGAACTTATTCAAGGATAGGAATATGAAATCATGAATTGAATTAGAATTATGAATGCATGAGAGATCATGAATAGTAATGATTGAATTTGGGACTTTATGATGAATTATGCTTAGAATTGCCTATGACTATGGATTATGACTAGAATCACCTAGTAATGAAGTATGTGATTGAAATACCTTGAAATTTAGGTATAATGACAAGATCAAGATAGAAATCTTGAGTATAAGGCTTTTAGTCATGAATGTTGATCACTAGGGTTTTGAGAGGAAAACCAATTTGATGATCTAGATGTGCTAAGGCTTTGAGAGTAAAGTCTATATGTGAGATTAGAAGATGAAAGTATAGAATTGTGGTAGGAGGCCTATACCTACCTAATCTACATTACGAGTGCTTAAGTGCACAAAGTCATTGAGTTACTTGAGTTATGCTAGTATCCATGCCTAATGTAGAATTCTAGACATGACATGTATGGAAATGATATGACATGAAAGGTTCTCTCACATAGAATGATTCTAGGTTGAAAATTTTGCTCATCTAAATTGAATCTAAGTCTTAGGACTATGAAATGTGATGAGGCTTGTGGTGATTCCCCTAAATGACCTTTACATGATAGGAATGTGTGGTGAGTTCCCTTATTCCTAATTAGTTAGTTATGGGGAGTGTGAGGTGATTACCCCTCATATATGTGTGACTCCCAAGGCAAGAGGTGATTACCCATTAGCCTTTAGATTGATCATCGAGGTGATTACCTATGATCTTTATGTGTTGATGTGGAGGCGAATACCTACATTACACATTAATAATGATATGGAGGCGAATACCCATATCACATTAATAATGATATGGAGGCGAATACCCATATCACCTTAATAATGATATGGAAGGGAATACCTATATCACCTTAAAATGAATATGGAGGCGAATACGTATGATTAATTGATATGTATGACTAGAGGTGAATACCCTTGTCTTTATGATTCATTGATATGTATGACTAGGGGTGAATACCCTTGTCTTTATGATTCATTGATATGTATTACTAGAGGTGAATACCCTTGTCTTAATGATTCATTGATATGTATGACTAGAGATGAATTCCCTTGTCTTTATGACTCCATGATATGTGTGGCTTGAGGTGACTTCCCTTGTCCTTCATGATGAACTAAACATTTATACCTTGAGGTGACTCCACCTTGCATTTATGAACATGAGCATGACTAGTTTGGATAGTAGGTCTAGATACCTCTCAACTTCATGCATGACTATGAGGTGAATACCCTTGTCTTTATGATGTTAAGAGATGATGAACATGAATGATGAACATAAGTGTCTAGCTTTGCATGGGTAGGATTATGGGTTCTTGTTCATGCATGGCACAAGCTTGCCATAAGGTGACTCATGAGATGTTGGCACTTATATGATATATGCTTAGATAGGATTGTGCTATAGTTGCCTTCCTTGACATGATATGATTGACTAAGGTGGTAGTTCTTTTGTCTTTATGAAGTAAGCTATTGAGTAAAACCATAGGAAGGTGAGTATGACTAAGATGACTTCAAGGCTATGCGTAGTGTGAAGGGTAGTATGTGATGCCTTTCATGCATTGCACAAGTGTGTCTTGAGGTTACTTAGAAGTATGGTGCCCGTATTATAGAAAAGCTTAAAGACTTAGACCATGTATATAGCCTATGACTAAGATAACCAAAAAGGAATACTTGGATTGGGTAGTATTATGAGATGCTATTATTGCTTTGCACTTGTATGCTTTTGAGGTTACTTGAGAATGGTGCTATTATGGTATGGGTGACTAAGGGTCAATTATGTTTATACGATATGATGTATCTCCTATGCCCATTAAATATATCTTATGTGACTTGTGTTTATATGATTCTTATAATGGAGACCACGCTATGACTATGATGATTATATTGTGATTATGTTATTGTCTCTTATGCTTATGTCTTATGTTGACTAACCATTTGAGATGCTCTTGATGTTGTGTTAGCTTTCATACTTAGTACGTTTTGTACTAACGCATTTGCCTACATTCTAACCAAATGTAGGGTTGGAGGATTGAGTTGTCTTGGAGGCTAGGTTTCAAGGATCTATGAAAGTTGAAGACCTTGGTGAGTCCCCATAGATTCGAGGACAACATCCACTTTACCTTTATGTCATTTCTTGATGTTCTTAGACTATTGTATGGGCTGTGTCCCAAGAGTTTATTCTAAAGTTGTATTAGATGGTTTGAGACAAAGAATATGGAAAGACTTCCGCTTGTTGCTTTTATGAAATATGACTTCGATTGTAATAGTTTTAAATTGTTTGGTATTTTCAATTCTATTACCTATGTTATGAAGCAAAGGGCTTGTATTAGACTCCTTCGGGGTCGAGTACGTCGTGTTACGTCTAGGGGGTACCCCTGGGCTGTGGCAAACTTGGTATCAGAGCATAATGTTTTGGGATAAATTTTAGGATGTCTCAAACCACGTCTGAGTAGTGTCTTATTCATGGGTGTGAGTCGCGACACATTTTATGAATAGGAGGCTATTGGATGTTTAGGAAAAATCTCACTTCTTCATTCTCCAAGTCGTGCCATAGATCTATAAGCTCCCTCTCTTATCCCTTATCCGATAGTCTTTAGGATGTGACTATTAGGAGGGTTTATACTACAAGGAGTGAGGAAGAAAGGTTGGTTGAGATGCCAATTATGGCTATGTGACTTGGTAAGACTTGAGATGATAGACTTTGAAGTTGTTTTTAGTATGCATGATGTTTAGAAAAGTTTGTGTAGGCTTGCTCCCAAGTGGGGGATAGTGTGCCTATCTAGCGAGGTTATGGTTTGGTTATGTTTAGTTGTTGGTAGAACCCGACTTAGCTATGATGAGTTTTGAGGT
>JAJOOO010010929.1:0-39582 GCA_029582685.1 Solanum piurae
TTTGACTTCCAAACTCTTTAAAACTGACTAAAAAGGCTATTCTTCATTATTTTAACAAGTTATTAATGCATAAAACCCATGTGAGGCTCTACTTTATCCTACTTCATTTTGAGGGGTGTTACATCAAACTAGCCTGCCAAATTTTACAGTTTGTTTTAGGGGTTAGTGGCGCAGAAAGAGTGATCAAAGGGACCTTTCGGTGAGTCGCCGAGTGAACTTGGCCAGTTCAGGCTTCCCGCCAAATGTTACAGACTCTAACTAAGCCATATCACGAAATTAAATGTGATCAAGGGGGGCGTTGGTAAACCGCCGAACCGTTCGGCTAGCTTGACCCAGCTCGCCAAACTGCCCAACATGCCAAATTTCAATCCCGTTTCCCAAAATCAAGCCCGCTGCCCCCTAAAATATAATCAAACACACACATTATGCAATTCATACAAGACCCGTAAGACCCATGCCTTCGGGGTACTCAGACTTCCCCCGTTTTGGTCAAAAATTTCCACTTGACGACTTTTGCCCTTAAGATTGATGTCAACCGCTCTATCATTGGGCAAATTACATCATTTGTCTCAATTTGGGGTTACTCGGACTTCACAAAACTAGACCCAGCATACAATAACCGCAACCCAACAATTGACGATCAATTTTAATGCATAAAAATTGGGGAATCAATTTTTAATAAAATAGGCGCAATTTTGAAACACAAAATCGGCAATCCAACATATTAAGCATGATTTAAACATAGACCCAGCACACAACAACACAAATTTACCAAGAGCATTCTAGTTCAGCCACTAATCAAGAGTTCAGGGTTTAGAAAACCAACCTGAATGCTGAATAGAGAAATTGATAAGCTACGCGACAATGCAATCCAAATCCAAACACGAGATCAAGAGAAAAAAGCATGTAAAATAGCAAAAATATGGGAAATCTAAAGTGCGGGTGTGAGAGTACGGGGTTAGAAATGAGAGAATATGAAAGATTTTGAAATTTTAAACAGTTTGGCCTTTTCAAAACCTTTCAATTTGCGGCCTTTTCGGCGGTATTAGTCGACCACGCCGAACCACTCGGCAATGCACCGAGTGGTAACTTACCTCACCAAGTTTTACAGAACCTCCAATCAATTTGGGGGTTCAAATGATGGATAAAATTGGGCTCACCGATTCAACCATTGGCACGCTGAGTTTTATAGACTTCCACTTCCAATTTTTGTGAGTCCAACGACGGTCTAAGTCAGGCTCGCCGACTTCTTCGGCGAGTCGCCGACTAGACTCTTTGGCTCGCCAAACTGCACATTCTCAACACACTCCACTTTTCAACCTGCACAGTCAACACCCGTTATTTAAAATCAAACTTAAAACATTAAAAACTTGGGTTGCCTCCCAAGAAGTACCTTAGTTAATGTCGTGGCACGACGCAAATACCCATTCAAGCTTTATTCTTGGGGTTTGCCATAATATCACTATGCAACCCCCATGTTGTCTTGGGTTAAGATGAGACAAAATTTGACCCATCTGGGTCTCCAACTGCTTGATAGAGACGGAATGAGAGGTCACTATCTGGTTGACAGTTGATACATCCTTCTTCATTTCCTTCAACACTTTATCGAACCCTTCAACCTTGTTAAAAATTCCTGAGAACATATCTTCCATACAGCCACCCTCAGAATCTTTCGGTTTTTGATACTCATGGGTAGGCGCATACCTATCCTTCTCCCCTTCTCTTTCCTTCCAAGAGGCGTTATGATTACGCCACTCTCTGTCACGGTCTCTCCATCCCTCATCTCTATTACAACCTTGATTAGCACCCGGCCTTGGGTAGTTTGTACGATAACCTCCTCCTTGGTTGGCTAGGAAGTTCACTTTCTCATTGTACAACGCTTCAAATTTGGCTTCCTCGAGGTTTACACCACCAACACCCACAGCATTAACACTTCTTGTACCAGCACCCATGACATTTTTGGCCAAGATGTCCAGTTGGGTCATCATGTTTTCCATGTTTTGGTCTTTCTCTTGATCTTTTTCGATCTGCTCCTTTGTCATTTTAAATAATAGGAGAGACTTGGTCTTCTCGGGTGTACCATGCCCGATTAATCTTGGTCATGCATTTGATGAGTTAGGATGCTATCGCATAGGAGTGTTGCATTAAACCAACCGAAGAAAGATGATCAGCCACTCCCTTGTACACCGAATTGAGGCGTCAATAGAAGTATTGCAGCAGTACATTATCAGGAAGTCCATGAGTTGGGCATTCCAGCACCATCTTCTTAAACCTTAGAAAAGTCTCATGGATTGGCTCACCCTCCAAGCTCTTAAATCTTTGGATACTATCGCTAAGAGTCATCATGTTCGAAGGGGGAAAGAATCGCACTTCGAATGCAGTAGTGACTTCATCCCACGAAGTGATTGAATATCTTACTAACTCAGCCAAACACTTTCTTGCCTCTCCCATTAGAGAAAATGGGAAAAACCTCAAATGGACCGATTCTTGAGATATGTTCTTAAACGAGAATGGTCCATAAACATCAACAATATTCCTAATATGCTCATGGGAATCCTCGTGAACCAACCCACGAAACAAACCCTTTAGTTGTAGGAGCTGAAGCATGGTGCTTGTAATGTCAAACACATCATTTCCTTTAGCCAGAGGTAAACGAATGGCACAAACACAACCCACTAGATTTGGGTCATTGACATCATTGAGATATCCAATGTCCTCATTGTGGCCCACTTGGCTACCATTACTTCCGTTGACACTTATTTCCTCCTTTGTTTTAACACAAGCAACAAAAAACCAAAAGTAAAGTAAGTTCAACTATCGCTAAAAAGAACACAATTCAACTTCACCAAAAGAATTTCAAACAAGACTACTCCGTGGCAGTGTCGCCATTTTGATTTTACGTTTCAAGCAAACTTCTTCCAATTCTAAGTATCAACTATCATAAATCAATATAAAACCCAACTAAATGAGTTGGGGCCGAATCCCACAAGGAGCGGTACATATTTTAAATTCAATTATGAAGTATGATTGTGGTCCAATAAGCCATGGGAATAAACATTATTAGAAAAAAGACATATCAAATTAAAGGGGTGACGCGAATGTTAGATAGGCGGTTTTAGTTTGCAATTATCAACAATACAGCAGTCACAAACAATTCGCAATAATAATAGGGAGAAGGATTCTTGGGATGTGATTGATTATAGGCAAACTTGATATATGGGTAATTGAAACTACTAGTAAACATCTGAAAATATGTGAGTACTCTACACTATAAGGGAGATAACTTTCTCTCAAACAACTACCCCGAATCATGTAGTTTTGTTCGAACATCAACAAGCGTAACAATGAAGAACAATCCACACCTCAATACACCCACTCTTTCGAGCTAGATGGGTAGGATTGGGTTTAGGATTAACTCTCTCGAACTAAACCCAGCTCAACCCAATACCCACATATCATTAATCAATAATTTTGGTTCTAAAACCTCTCTCTCGAGCAAGCCAAGAACACAAAAGTAGAATTGTATTTGCAACTACAATTCATAAATTTAAACCTCATTTAATGATTAAACTCACTTTTATTCAGCATTTAAACTAGTAATTAGCAATACCCATAATTTATAATTGTTGCATATAAGCCACGAAGGGCTACTCTGTGAAGGAAGTTGAGCTCGTCGAACCACTCAGCAAGCTACCCTTTGGCATCTTCAATCACCTTTTCACCTTAGCATTTAGCATCCTAGAAGTCTGTAACTTAACGCGGTGTATCTTTGCTTCGTGAAACTGCTCGGTGATTCGCCAACTGCTACTTTTCATCACTGACTTGGTTTCTTCCTTTAGGCTTGGCACACTGGAACTTTAGGCAGTCAGATGCGCCACTGGGTGACACACCAAGTGTTGTTGGTGATCCTCAGGCTCGACCTTGTTTATTTCTTCAACTTGTTTTGTTCCTTTTTGCCTGTTAGTGTCCTTGCTTTGTTCTTCAATCCGTATACCTGAAAATCAAGGATTCAACATAAGTTTAGGGCACAAATTAAGAATTTGAGGACACTAAATCTATAAAAACAAAGCCCTAAATGATTCAAAATCTAGGACTCATCACTCGGACCCTTTTTGATCTTTGACTTGGAAATCAAAATCTTGCAACAACAACACCCATTGAATCAATCTTGTCTTTGTATCTTTCTTAGCCATGAAATATCAAATTCATCATGATCTGTGTGCACCACCACCTCAGTTCCCAACAAATACGCTCTAAATTTCTCAAATTCATACACCATTGCTAGCATATCTTGCTCTGTGACGGTATAATTATTTTGAGCTACATTTAAGTTCTTACCTGCATAATAAACCGGGTGAAATATCTTGCTTTTTATTTTAACAAAAACAACTTCCAAAGCAAGACCACTAGCATCACACATGAGTTCGAACGGAATACTCCAACTGGGGGTAATAATGATCAGAGTTAACACTAGTTTTTCTTTCAAGAACAAAAATGATTTTAGGCAAGCTTCATCTAGGTTGAAGGTGGATTCCTTCTCTAGTAACTTATGAAGAGGGTGAGCTAATTTGGAAAAATCCTTTATAAATTTCCTGTAGAAACCCGCATGGCCTAGAAAACTCCGGACACCCTTTACCAAAATAGGAGGAGGTAGTTTAGCAATGACATCGACTTTAGCTTGATCCACTTGCATTCCTTCTCCTGAAATTTTATGCACCAAAACAATACCATTTTTCACCATGAAATGACACTTCTTCCAATTTAGAACAAGATTGGTTTCCACGCACCTTTGTAGTACCTGCCCAAGTTTTTCAAGACATGCTTCAAATGAATCGCCGAAAACCAAAAAATCATCAATAAAGATCTCCATTGAGTCTTCAACCATATCTATGAAAACAGAAATCATACAATGTTTGAATGTTGTCGGAGCATTGCACAACTCGAAAGGCATTCTCTTGAACTCAAATACTCCATAGGGACATGTAAAAGTAGTTTTCTCTTGATCTTGTGTCGCTATAGAAATTTGGTTGTACCCAAAATAACCATCTGAAAAGCAATACCAACCACACCTTGCAATCCTATCAAGCATTTGGTCCATAACTGGCATAGGTAAATGGTCTTTCTTAGTCCATGCATTAAATTTCTAGTAGTCCATGAATCCATGCAAACGGTAACCGGTCTCATAGGCATAACTTCCCCTTATTTATTTGGGACTACCATGATTCCTCCTTTCTTTGGTACACATTGCATGGGACTTACCCATTTGTTATCTGCAATAAGGTACACCACACCCACATCGACCCACTTGATGATTTCTTTCGTCACCAGTTCTTGCATTAGTGGGTCTAGCCTCATTTGATGCTCAATGCTTGGTTTGCATTCACTGTCTAATTAGATCTTGTGAGTGCAAATTCTTGGGGGAATCCCCGCAATATTAACAATTGTACATCCTATGGCAAATTCTTGCCATTCAAGCATGTTTGCAGTAATTATGACGGGCATTGTGTTATTTTCTCCCAAAAATACATACCAAAAGTGGGATGGGAGAACTTTCAACTCAAGCTTTGGTGGCTCTTCGATGGATGGTTTAGCGGGGGCCCTTTCTCAATTTTTAAGATCAATGTCGAGCTTCAATGGGTTCTTATAGTAAGAACCTAGACCGTATAGAGCAGCCACAACTTCATTATAACTTTGAACTTCCTCCTCATCATAATCTGAAAGGACGGCAGCTAGAGGTTCCCTCACACAAAACACCTCACTTACACTAGCCATTGCCTCATCAATCACATCAATGGTTGAAACAACATGAATGTCACTCGGTTGCTTCATCGATTTGCACACATTGAAAGTAACCTCCTCATAATTTATCTGAAATTTTAATTCACCACTTTCAACATCCACAATGGCTCTTCTGGTAGCCAAAAATTTCCCTACCGAATATAATAGGTACCTCAGCAGAAATCTCCCAATCCAAAATAACAAAGTCGGCCAGAGAAATGAACCTATCCACTTTCTCCAAAATATCATAAATTATGTCAATGGGATACTTAATAGAACGATCAGTGATGAGTTTAGGATTTTGACTCATTTAGGGCTTATTAATCATGGTATTAGTGTCCTCGATGCCTATTTTGTTCTCTAAAATGATATTTAAATGCTAATTTTTAGCTATAAAGGCCAAAGACCAACGCATGGACATTACCGAGCAAAAATTAGCGGAAAAGTAGAAAAATCTGAAGATAAGGAATTCTAACGATCGCCAAGACCACTAGGCGACTCACTGAGTGGTACTTATGCTCTCCAAAAGTTACAGCGTGCCGGCCCTGAGGAAAGGCAAACTTGGTGATGGAATTGGACATTCGATGAACCGATGACTGGATCGGCGATAAGGATTTTGATCGCCTAAAGTTACAAGGTCTGAATGGTGAAGAGTCAAGGCACAAAAGCAATGAATAGGAACACTTGGCGCATCGCCAACCAGGTCAGCGATGTTCGACTAATACCACCGAATGACCCCGAAGGAATAAATCTAGGAATGTATAAATTGAATTTTGAAAAGAGTTTTGAAAAGTTCCAAACTTTTGATCAACTGTTCTGAGTTTTTGAGAGTTTTTACCTTGAGATTTTGATTCAAAACACTATATTTAGAGTTTTTAAGTAGATTTTCAACTTGGGTTTTGACTGTAAGCTAATTTGGAGCAATCTAAATACATGGATTTTGCTACCTACCTTATGAAGTACATAGTTGGTAATATTTTCCTACTTTTTATAATGTGTGGCTAAAAATCCCATTCTTAGAAGTGTGATTATGTGATTAATTATCTCAATTATCTTATGGGTGTTACTAATTACTGATTTAAATGTTGTTTTGAAGTGGGTTCAATTGACAGTTTTAACTCATGAATTGTTTTTCAAATGCAGTTCTAGTCTAGTATTTTATGCTTGCTTGAGAAAGAGGTTTTAGAATTAAGGTTATCAATTGATAATTGTAGTGATTGGTGTGTTGTGGATTTAGCTCGAGAGAGTGAGTCTTAATTCGATTCTACCTATCTAGCTTGAGAGAGTAGATTTATTGAGGTTTTGGGTTGTTTATAGTATGATTCTTATCGATGTTTGAGAGAACTCACTTGATTCGTAATAGTTGATTGAGAGATGGCTTTTGCTTCTAAATCCTAGCCTACCCACTAAATTTTAGCGACTTTCAGTAATTCGTAATCACCCGTATAGCTAAATTGGAAGTTAATCAACCACATCCCCACGTATCTCTTTTGACTTGATTACTCTCGTGTTTTTGTAGTTGTTAATTGAAAATCCTAATTCCCCCCATTTTGCACTTGTTGTTAACCCTTAAATTTACTCTAATGATTTTGATAACTTCTATTCCTATGATCGATTAGAACATGCCTTTCGCTTCGAAATTGAATTCTCTACCGCATCACTCCATGTGGGATCGACCCCATATCTTTGTTGGGTTTATACTAGATTGCGATTGCCTACACTTATTATTGTATAAAGTGTTGTTGAGCGTTATCAAAAATGGTGCCGCGGTCGGAGATTTGTGTTTAGAATTCTTTTAGTGAAGTATAGTTATGATCTAATCTTGTTTGTAGTAGAATCGAGTTACTTTATTTTGTGTTTGTTGTTGGCTGTCTGTGAAGAGGTGACGAGATGAGTGTGAATGGAAGTAACGGTAGCCAACTTGGACACCAAGATGACATTGGCAATTTGAATGATTTCAATGAAGCACAAGTGGGTGGTGTAGGTGCTATTCGTTTACTTCCGATCGTGGGAAATGTTGAATTTCATGTGACTAGTACAATTTTGAACCTATTGCAAATGAACGGATTATTCGAAGGGCTAGCTCATAAGAATCCACATTACCCTATACACAACTTTGTGGATGGGTGTGGTCCATTCTCATTTAAAAACATCTCACAAGAATCCGTCCCGATCCGGTTGTTTCCTTTTTCTTTGATGGGGAAGCGACCAAATGGTTAGCTGATCTAATGAGGGATTCAACTACGTCTTAGGAAGAGCTTATCGAGGAATTTTACGTAATATTTTTTCCTTAAGATGATGGCATTGAGAGACAATATTCTTAAGATGATGGCATTGAGAGAAAATATTCAGGGCTTTACACGTTTGGATGGTGAAGAAGTCCATGAAACATGGCTGAGGTTTCAGAAATTGTTACTCCAATGTAAAACTCACGGACTTCAAAACAATATGTTGTTACAACACTACTACTAGAATTTAGACTCAGTTAACAAAGGTGTGGCTGATCAACTTGTCGGAGGAGGAATTATAAAAGCATCTTTTTGAGATAGCGTCGACTCTCCTTGACGAGATGGCAAAGTTAAACCAAGCTCGGTATACTAAGGAGGATCAAGTGTCTCATTTGAATTTCGGGATGACAAAGGAACAAATAGAAAAAGACTAAGAACGGGATAAAAACATGGCTAAAATGATGACCCAAATGGATCTTTTGTCAAAACATGTCATGGGTAGTGGTTCTAAGGCTGTGAATGTTGTTGGAGTTAGTGAAGTAAATCCTCATGATGAACACTTTGAAGCTTTGTAAAATGAAGAAGTACACTTTTCTAGCAAATCAGGGAGGAGGATCCGCCAAAATTATCAAAGGCAAGGTGGAAACCAAGGTTGGAATAAAGAGTGTGACGAAGGTTGGAAGGATCGTGATAGGGAGTGGCATGACCGTGGTACAACTGGAGGGAGTGATATGGTTACAAAGAGAGATATGTTCCTCCCTAGAGCTTCAAAAGCGAAAAGAGCAAAGGGATGACATAGAAAATTTTCACACTGAAGATATGCTTGTACACATTCTAAATAAAGGGGAAGGATAGACAAGGTGCTTAGAGAAATGAAATAGGATGTCTCAACTCTAAACCGGATGGTTACTTCTCATGCGGTGTTCATTAAACAGCTGAAAATGTAAATGGGCCAAATTTCATCTCATTTGAACCCAAGGAAATAAGGAGGTCTACAAAGTGATACCTTGATTAACCCAAAGAATGAACTTTGAAAGAGTATCCACATCATGCCACGACGTTAAATAAGGCGCTTCTTGGGAGGCAACCCAAGTTTTTAACCTTTTATTACTTTTTTTTGAATAACGGGTGTTGAATGTTCAGGTTGAAAATTTGAAATTTTGGGAAAAAAGAGAAATTAGGCTAGACAAGTACCAGTCGGTGACTTACCGAACAGGTCAGCGAGCTTGATCTAGAACAACGTTTGACCACCTTGTTAGCTAATGGTTCTGTAAAACTCGGCGGGAAAAAGACCCATATGTTACATCACCAAATGGGTGGGTAACCTAAGTAAGTGTCACCGATTGGCGCGCAAACTGAAGCGTCAAAAGGCCAAAACTGTTTTAAATTCAAAACTGTCCCTCATTTCATACTTTTTGACTTCTACACTTTGACAACTGCACTTTAGATTTTCGTACTTGCCTTTCTTATATTTTGTTTTGGATCAATTGCTCGGGGGGGGGGGGGGACGGGGGGGGGACTTTGGTGCACTTTTCTAGCCTAGTGTTCAGATATCTGCTTTTGAGGTTGGTTATTCAAACCCCGCCTTTACATTTTGGTAATTTTGAATGCTTGATCGTTGTCCTATTTTGTTGGTTGTGTAATATTAGTGATTAATTGGATTGTTTATTGTTGGTTTGTGTGTATGAGATTCGAAACTATGTTAATTGACCTTTATTTAGGAAATACTATATTTTTGCTTGATTTATATTGTGGGTTCTGTTGATTATATAATTGGGTCTTATGTGGGTGAGGTCTGAGTAACCCCGTTTGCACTGATTGACTAATTTTTTCCAATGACAGAGCGGGTGACGTCATTCTTAAGTGAAAAATACGTCCCTTGGTCAATTTCGGCCAAAAAAGGGAAGTCTTAGTACCCCAAGGTCATGGGTAGTATGGGTCTAGGCTTAATTGCATAGAATAGGTGCTTAATTTTGTTTTCATGGACTGCCGAGTGGTTCGGCGGTTCGCCTAACTACCCTTGGATCGCCGTTTCATCCTCCTTTATAATTGTGGATTTTATTCTATAACATTCAGCGATAAGCCTGAGATCGTCAAGTTCTATCGGTGACTCACTGAATGCCCCTTTAGATTGGCCACCTGCACCTCTATTTTTTCAAAATTGTTCTGTAACATACGGCGAGCTACTTTTAGTTGGCCGAATGATGTCGGCGATCCGATGAAAGGCCCCGAACAAAGACTAAACATCCATAACTTATTCATATTAGCTTTTATCGTTAAAGCCCTAGGACTCATCTTCATATTATGAGCATTACCCTCAAACAACACCTCGCATGGTAATCATGTAAACCTAACTCTCAAGGTAAACTTAACAACGTACTTCATTCTTACTCAATTAAATACATAGCATCAAGTAAGTTGAATCCCAATGCTACTTCAACCCTGATCCATCATATAAGACCTAATCGAATTAGTTCATGTCTACAATATTCATTCATAAGAAATTCATGTCTAAGTGATCTAATCTAAGGCAATTTACCAAGAAGTTCATCAATCTTAGAGGTTCACATCTATCCCTCGATTTGCCCTTCAAGGCTAAGAATCAAGATTCAACCCTAACTTCTAGAATTACCAAGTTAGATAGGGGAATTTCATGATTCAACAACTTAATATACAAAAACATAATCAATTGACAAACTTACATGATCAATCAAGTCATACCCTAGTTCACAATTTAGGAAGAAGGGGAAAATCATGGGTCCAAGGGAGATCTTCATCAAAATCTAACAATACTCCATTAATCCAATAATAAATCATCATAATCAATCATAATAAACCATAATTAAACAATTGAATTCGTTTTGGAAGAAGACTCATGACCATAGATTGAAAACCATAGATTTGGGGAATTTGGGTTTTTGAAAACATAGTTAAAGGGGCTCTTTGGGCGATAGCTTCCAAAAGACGAAACGCGTCCATACCTCAATTAAGAATCCCCAAAAAAATTTGGGAAGAAACTTGAAAATCTACAAACCCTAGCTCCAATGGCTTCTTCTTCTTCCTTGAGTTTAGAGAGAGAAATATTGAGAGAAGAGGGTTTTGGGGTTTTTATTTTGTGTCTTTGAATAAATGATTTAATTAGGTGAGTTTTGGATTTAAAAAGACTTATATAGGGGTCCTAGGCTTGGGCAAAATGAGATATCCTTGAGTTAAAACAATTGGGAAAAGACCCAATAAGTTACTTGCTGGAAACTGCCGAAATGGCATGACTGAAGCTTCACGGACCGTCATTATCACCACGGCCCGTTAAATGGGTTAGGAAGAATTTTCAGTCTGACAGTGCTTCACTATTTCGGGCATAACATTTTACTCCTAGATCTGAATTGCACAAAATCGGTGACGTTTGAAAGAGGACTCAGAGACGTTTAATTATATAGTTCATGCCACACCTAATTCGTTTTGATCCAAAATATATGATCATTTGAAGTTGACCCTAAACTCTAAGTCTAATGAAAAGCCCTTCACGTAAGGCTCCACGAGCCGTGGTGCCTCTCGTGGTCATGATACAGTAGCTATTCAACCGTCCCATTAGCTCCTAAAAATTAAACCTAAGGCACCACCACGAGCCTTCCCACGAACCGTGGTCATCACCACGAGCCGTGAAGTGGCTCGTGTGAAGGGGGCTGTTTTGGGCAGCCTTTGTTTAGCCACTGCCTCGCCCACCGCAAGCCACACCACGAGCAGTGGTGGTGGTTGTGGAAGGTGAGGTAGTGTCCTTGTAAGAGTGGACTGCCCTAGTCCTTTTCCTTGGCACTAACCCTCACACTTAGCCCTAGTTTAGTCTACTAGTTTCCGGGGTGTTACAATATCTCTTCTTTTGGAACATTCATCCTCAAATGACACTTTAGACACCTTACGGAAGTAAAGACTCAAGACTAGCAGCACATCATGCCTGAAACATTCCAATACCACCGGCTATTAATTTAATAGTCTTAGTCTTACGACCTCTCTCTCGAGCAAGCCAAAAACACTAAGATGATATCGTATTTGCAACTACAATCCCATTAAGTTCATACACAACTACTAAAAGAAATCATATTTAAACAACAAATAAACCATCAACAAGCAAGACCCAACAAATAATATAGCCCATATTCACAAAATCACACCCCAAGAATTGGAGTTTTAGCTCGACATGTAAAAGAGATAAAAATTTATACCAATATCTGTTTCCATCAAATGGGTATGAAGAATTAAGTCTTAAAACACGTCAACAATGAAGAATCTTTGAGACCCATTTCCAATTTCTTGAAGTTGAAACCCTTTGAATCTTCAAGGTTTTAGAACAAAGTCTCCAAAACCCTCTAAAACTCAAACTCTCTAAAAAACTGTAAAAAGTTCCAATAAATGAAGTCATATGATATGATATTTAAAAAATTATTTATAGTGATTGAACATATGTGTTGCATAGGACCATTCAGCGCAGTTAGTTGGGATCGCCGATACGCTCGGCGATCCACCTTTTGGTCGATTTCATCGCCTTCCTGCTTTAGCCTTCAGCCTCTTCGCAGTTTGAGTCGTTGGACGATATGGTACTACTTCACGGAATTGATCGGCAACGTGCCGACTGCTCCATTTTATCACCAACTTGACCTTTTCCTTCAGGGCTCAGTATACTGGAACAAAATACGATCTTCAGGCCCATCAGTGACTCGTCAACTGGGCTCGGTGATATCCAGGCCTTCATTTATTCATTATTTTCAACCGCCTTGTTCCTTCTTGCCAAGTAGTGTCCATGCTTTGCCTAAAACTCTAAATACCTAAAAATTAAGGATTTTCATCAGATATTGAGACAAAATATGCATTTGAGGACACTAATTCTATCAAAATATAGATCTAAATGAGTCCAAACTATGGACTCATCATCAAGTTTTAGTTCCCAATTGAGCCTATCCTAGTTAGGGTGAGGGAAATATATTGTTAGTATTGACCAACTTCGAGGGTTAGTTTTTTCTCTAAGATTGACCTTCGTTCGGGTTATCACCTATTGAGGGTGACAAAGGGATGGTATCCAAAGAAGGCTTCTGGAACCCGGTATGGTTATTATGAGTTTATTGTTACATCGTTTAAGGATTGACTTGAAAGAAGTGGTACTTAAGGAATTAGTAGGGGCTTCCTCTCATGGGGGAGATGGTGCGCTTAGATAGTAAGGTTGTTGAGTGTCCCTAATATTCATGAATGTGTTATACTTGAAATTTACACCCACGAAGGGTGTAAATTTCAAGTATAACACATTCATGAAGGAGGCTTGAGAAGTGTGTTGGAGATCCGACATTCATAAATTCCTTAAGAAGAGTTGGGTGTTAAAGAAAATTCCTCTAATTTAGAAGTATCGTTTGGCATCTTAGATCGACACGTTAATAAATAGAAGAGCAAGGAAGTTGCTTCCATGAAAGAGTTAAGGAGTGACCTTTTAGTGAGTGTTTTTATTGAGGGTGCTACTTGGGAGGCCGAGGGCCAATAAGATGTCATGTTATCCTCATTTCCTTCCTTCTACTCCTACTCTTGCTTGAAACAAATATTTTCTCTTGAGTTTTCTTGTCTTGGGAGTCATGTGTGATTTATTTGTTTCCATGATTTCCTTATGTATGCTTGTTCTTGAAAAATTCATGTTTAGAAAGAAAATGAGTATTTATGATAAATTGTCCTCATGTTATTGTGCATTGAGTAAGAATTGCCTATATGCTTCATGAGATGAATTGTTAAACATGCCTAGTTTTGCTAGTTGGAAGTATGTTGCATAAATTTTCTTTTAGGTTGTGTTGAGCATGCTTTTAGTTGAAGAAGGTAGTTCCTCCTATGAATATGAGAAATGTTGAGTTTTCATGCATAATGGGTTGTTAGATGTAGTTCCTACTTCCTCGTGCTGCATTGATTATGTTTGAGATGGAGTTGATGTTTCCTCCGTTGAATTGTGCATTATTTTGATGTTTCATCCATGATGGGCTTCTAGTCTTGAGTCTTTACTTCCGTAATGTGTCTAGATCATCATACAAGGACTAACGTTCCCAAAGGGGAGATATTGTAACAACCCAGAAACTAGTAGGCTAAACTAGAGCAAAATGTAAGGGTTAACGTCTAGGAAAAAGGGAAAGGGACAAGGAGAATGGGTAAGAGCCAAGACAAAAGGCCAAGGGCCAAGGCTGCCCAAGCCTTTTCAAAGGCACTTCCCATGACCACGAGGGCATTCACGACCCGTAGTGGTCACCACGCCTCATGGGGCCACTCGTGGTGGTGAGGCAGTAGCCTCTCTAAGGATGCCCAACTTTGGCTCATCTCGACGAGCCACTTCACCGCCAGTGGTGAAGACCACGGCTTGTGGGAAGGCTTGTGGTGATCCCTTCAACACTTTAGAGGCCAAGAAATGGTTTCAAGCCACTGCCTCAAGGCCCTCGAGAGGGACCACGACTCGTGGCAAGCACCACAACTCGTGGAGCCCCTCGTGAAAAAGCCTTGGGATTTTGGGGCTAGGGCTCGATTTCCTAGAGACTGCCCCATGGTCGAAGGGGACCACAACTAGTGGTGATAACCACGGCTCGTGGGGCCTCTCGTGGTCCCTGGGCAGGTCACATAAGTTGAAGGTTAGTTAGGTCTTTTCCGGTTTTAGTCCAATTAATGTGAAGTCGTTTTGGGTAAGTTTAGGGTCACTATATAAGTCATTTTCAGTCAAATTCACCTAAATTAAGTCATATTTCCTAAATACCCAAATATTTTCCCAAAGTTCATCTCCTCTCCAAAAATTCTCTCTTTAGAACTTAAAGGAAGAAGAAGAAGGAAGTTGGATCTAGGATTGAAAGAAAAAAGTTCTTCTCATCAAATTCATTGGTATTCATTGTTAAGGTATGGTAGTACTTCATCCATGGATACCTTTCATCCATGGAGTCCCTTCAAAACTCAATTTCAAAGTTATAAATCCCCAAAAGTTAGGGTTTGATACAAAGTTCAAGGGTTCCTTTCAAAAACGATTCTAATGAGCGGATTACTTTATATTATGATTGAATTGATGATTTATTGTGGTTTTTATGTTGAAATCTCCAAGAACCCATGAAATCCCCTTATTTCCCAACTATGATCTTGTGAAATGGGTTTGTTGGTAGAAGAGGGATATTATGAGATTATGCTTCTAGTAATTGAGTTCCTTGAATTATGTTATTATCCAGGTCTAATGCTTGAATTCTAGATGTGTTGATTGAAAGTATGTTTTAACCTCAAGGAGGTAAAGTATGAGATTATTCTTGTTTTATGAAGTTTATGTAAATACTTTAATGATGCTTTGAGAGTAAAGTGATTATGACGATTATGTAATTGTGGTGTTGTTGAAAGGCTATTCTAACATACACACTTATGCATGACTATGATTGAAGTGTCCATAATTATGATAATGTCATTGTGTTAATTGAAAGGGTATTCTCATTAACACAAAATGAACATGATGTGAAAGGTTTTCTCACAATATGAAGATTCTAAGGTTGAAAGGCTTTCTCACCTATTTGAATCTATATGTAGACATGCGGCAAATGGGTGTCCGAGAGGAACGCATTTGAAACGGGGTAAGTTTCCCGAGAGGGAACTTATTTCCATCTAAAGCTTAGACTAGTCACTATTATCTTATAAATTTCCTATTGAAAGCATGTACCAAGCTATTTATCTTAACTTTTATTGCAGTCACACCCCAAGAACTCGTCCCCATACTTGATTTTCTCTTTTTTTTGCTGTTTTAGCTATACTTGTGACAAAACCACCAAATTGATATTTCACACTTTTGTGTCCCCCTTTGATTTACCATGCTTTTCATCGTTAATTTCTTTAGCTACGACTAGTTAGAACTAGATTTTATTTTTCTATTAATACTAATAACCGCTCCCTTGGGACACGACCCCAACCCTTGGTTGGGTTACTATAATATTGCACGATTTATAGGCACTTGTATTGGAAGTTGTGTCGTTGATTATGAAATACGCAAAACATCAAAATGGCACCGCTGTCGAGGAGTGGTGTTACTTGAGAATTCTTAGATTAAGTAGAATTGTTTGTTCTTCCTAGTTTTAGTTGCACTAATCTAAATTGTAGTTATGTTTTGCTAGTTTGAATATCATAATAGGAACTAGGGAATGGAAAATCATTATGGATATCACATGGATCATCACCTTCTGAAACTATTGAATCTCATGGATAACCTCCTGACATTTAAATAGGTAGGGGATGAAACAATTCAGGAAATGTGGCTGAAGTTTCAAATGGTGTTGCAACCATGCCCATGTCGCGGGATGATGGACAAGGGGCTACTGGAGTGCTTCTACAGGGGTCTAGGACCCGAGAATAGAAGTAAAGCTGATCAACTCTGCGAGGGCGGTATGCTACACCTGAGTTAGAAGCAAAACTTCTTGATGGCATGGTAGAAGCTAACAAAGAAGAAAAAAGAAAGAAGAAGTGGGACGCACTAGTCACCCAGTTAGAGGTTCTATCCACCTGAGTCACGAAATTGGAAGTACAAGCCAATGGAAAATAAAAACACTCCTCCCTTCGAGAGTGTAATCATGGGAAGAATCAGAGAGGTGTGCAGGATGATGAAGCTCTGCCGCTCATTCAACAAAAACTTGAGGCACATGAGAAGATGCTGAATGAGATGAAGGAGAACATCGAAATGCTAAACAAAGTGTCAACCTCTCATTCCATGACTATTCAACTACATGATGCTCAAATTGGCCATTTGATATCAGGTCATTAACCACCATTCGCTGAGGACTCACCTAATTACAACATAGGCGACTCCGAAAATGAAGAATAGTTGTTGACTTGCATCGTGTCACAACGTTAACTAAGGCGTTGTTTGGGAGGTAACCCAAAACCCCTTAATATTTTCTATTTACGTATTGGTAAAATAATGATGTGCTGTGGTGTAGGTTGAAATGTGAAAAGTGCAGGGTGATAAGCAACAAATCCAAATGGCGAGTCGCTGAAGAGGTCGGCGAACTCGACCCTATCCGCCATTTGATTCCAATTATTTCCAAAGCTAAAGCATGTATAACTCGATGAGCATGTGAACTTAGTGGCGCTTCACCGAATCTGTTGGCGATCTTGATGGTGACCGCCGTTTGAACTCCCAAGTTTACTGGAACGTTTTATAAAACTCGGTGAAATAGGTGATTTCTCAGCGACATGCCAAATGGTTTGGCGATTCAAATTGATGTCACCGTGTACGCAGATAGTGGACGACAATTGAGTAAAGCTGAAACACGGTGGCTGCGAAGCATTCAAGAAAGTGGGTTGAACATATGCGTGTTGGGTTGTTTAGCGATACTGTGAAGAACTTGCTGAATTACTCAACGACTCGCTTAACGTCCCCACCTCGCCTTTTTTTCAATGCTAACATTTTGGAAGGTCTACACCCAAAAGTCAAAGAAGAACCATGCCTCCCTAACAAATGGAGCAACCCATAGCCAGGATCACTTCTTTACCTCCCTATTTGTCCTACTTATTTTTACTGCTGAACACTTTTAATGGCATTTGAGGACAGATTGTTTTTTATTTGTGGTGGGGTGAGGACCACCTTTGTGTGCTATTGATGTTTGTGTTTTTGTATGCATTTAGGTTGTCTGTTTTAAAATTGTTTTTACACTGCTTTCTGTGGATGTTTGAGCTCATGGATCCTTTTTTTTATATTAATTGTTGCAAATTTTTACCCTTCCAAAAAAATTTCGCCACCGCTTGTGTTGAAAGTGGCTGTTCATTTGCAAAAATTCAAGTCTCAGTTCCGATCAATACTGATGACTTGAATAGTGCTCTCAATCGAACGAACATGAATGTGCGGCTATGACGAAACCAAATGAAGTTGCATAGACAATATGTGAACTCTTTGCATCTTGTTGTGATTAGCCATTTATCGAAATGATTCTCTTGTAATGACCGTTGCACACTAGAGAAAGTGTGTAGTCTTGTTTGACTTAAGTGTTGATGCCTTGTGTGGTTAGTTTACTTTGAACTATGCATGAATAAACCTAGAATTTTCCTCGTTAGTCTGATTGATTTAGAAAGGTATACTCTTGAGATGATCTTAGGCAATTTTAAAGAGTGTGAGCCAAATTTGACATATAGCTCTTTTGTGGCCTACCAGTGAGCGTGTGAAACTACTTTTGAACACCCCTTGAGCCTTACCTTTCTTTGGAAGAAATTTGATGAACCCTAGACCTCACTTAACCCACTATCTATAATCCTCTTAATTTGTGGTTTAGTAAATAGCCAACTTAGGCCAAAAGCCTAAGTTGGGGGTGTGGTGAAAAGGAAAAGGAGAAGTCAAGAAGTGCAGGAAAAAGTCTCTCTAACTCATGGTATTGCAAAAAAAAATGGAAACCCTTCTAAAAATAAAAAAATAAAATATTTGTATATATTTATATAATTTTTTAATAAAGGTGCAAAAGGAGTTGGGTTTCCAAAAAATACATGGAGAGTGAATGAATGGATGACTTAGAAGCACTAGAAAAAAAGTGATATAGGAAAGGAAAATGATATTTTGAGAACACCACATCTCATGAGGATGAAGAAGTTACTGAGCCTAAATGACCATACCTATGCACTCATCCCCATTACAAGCCTTGAAAAGACCTTTTTGATCTTGAGTAAGCCGAATCGAAAGTCGATTGGAAAATAGGGGCAAACCTATGGGTTAAACCATGCATTGTGTTCCTCTTTTTGAGTGTGAGCATTGCATCTGATTCTTGGTCTTAAATTGATTAACTTCTGTGTGTGAATATGGAATCATTCTTTGTGTGAGGGCATTTACATAATTTTGTTGAGCTTGAACTTGCATTAGTAGCAAGTACTGCGAGCATGAGAATCTTTGGGAATGGTGTGTCACAACTTGAATCTTTGAGTACACAATTGTATATTCGCAAAACTAGTTTTAAGTCTTGTAGTGTACATTCATGATTGAGTCTTGTGTAGCACTGTCTGAGACACCCTTTTTGAACAGCTGAACTTGATTTTTCTTGAGGACAAGCAAACTTTTGAGTTGGGGGTGTTGATGAGTCCACATATTGGACTCATTTAGGGCTTTATTTTAATAGAAATTGTGTCCTCAAATGCTTATTTTATCTCGATATCTGATGAAAACATTGAAGTTTCAGGTATTTGAAGTTTGAAGGAATGCATGGACACTACTTCGCAAAAAGGAACGAAAAGGTCGAAAAGAACAACAAAACGAAGACCTGAGGATCGCTGAGTCCACTTGGCGAATCGCCGAATGGTCTCACTTCGCCTTTTGTTCCGGTGTGCTGAGCCCTGAAGGAAAGAATCAAGTTGGCGGAAAAAGGGAGTAGTTGGTGCATCGCCGAGAAGGTCCGCGAAGCAGTACTATGTCGCCCAATGACCCAGAGCACGACGATGCCAAAGGATGGTGCAAGAAGGCGATGAACTACACCAAAGGGTGAATCGCTGAGTTGATTGGCAATTCTAACTAATGTCGCCGAGTGATCTGCCAGAACACATATTTTGAAAACTATAAATACTCGTTTAGAGTTATAGCTTAGTATAAGTTTTTGTAGTAGAATTGGACAATATCAGTTTTAGCATTACATTATAATTTTAGTACTTTTTCTTTTTTTAATCTCAAGTTTGGAGAGGGTTTTGGAAAACTGGAAGAAAGGAGTTCATCTTCCCCAAGTTGGATGTGGGTCTTCTCTATTCTTCTTTCTTTGCTTAAATCAAGGTTTAATTTCTTATACACATTTGACTTCACTATCATTTTAGGTGTATTTTGTTATTTCTAGATGTGTGGCTAAAAACCCCCATTCTTGGGGTGTGATTTAGCAAATATGTATTGATATTATTGTTGCGTCTTGCTTGCTGATAGGCTAGATATATTTTAATGGTGATTTCACCTACTGGTTGTGGTTTAAGTTAATGGGTTTGTAGTTGCAAATACAAAGCCACCGATGTATTTTCAGCTTTCCCAAGAGGGAGGTCGTGAAACCAAGACTACTAAACTGATGTTCTAAGGAGTGGGTCGACATGAGGTTCAGCCCGAGAGGGTGAGCCCTAGTCCCATATCCTAACACTGAGCTTGAGAGAGTGAGTGGGGTAAGACGTAGGCTGGTCTTCATGCGGCAAATGGGTGTCCGAGAGGAACGCATTTGAAACGGGGTAAGTTGCTAGAGAGGGAACTTATTTCCATCTAAAGCTTAGCCTAGTCACTATTATCTTATAAATTTCCTATCGAAAGGATGTACCCAGGTATTTATCTCAACTTGTATTGCGGTCACACCCCAAGAACCCGTCCCCATACTTGATTTTCTTGTTATTTTTGCTGTTTTAGCTATACTTATGACAAAAAACCCAAATTGATATTTGACACTTTTGTGTCCCTCTTTGATTTACAATGTTTTTCATCGTTAATGTCTTTAGCTACGACTAGTTAAAACTAGACTTTATTTTTCTATTAATTCTAAGAACCGCTTCCTTGGGCCACGAACCCAACCCTTGGTTGGGTTACCATACTATTGCACGATTCGTAGACACTTGTATTGTAAGTTGTGTCATTTATTACGAAATACGCAAAACATCAATACGGCCTCAATATGTTATTCATTAGGTCCATAAACATTGCCGGGGAATTTTCCAATCGAAAAGGCATCACCAAAAGCTCATAATGCCCTTATCTAGTTGTAAAAGTTGTCTTCAAAATATCTTTCTCCCAAACTCGTACCTAATAGTACCCTGATGTCAAATCAATCTTCGAGAAGTACTTAGCACCTTTTAGTTGATCAAAAAAGTCATCGATCCTCAGAAGTGGATACCTATTCTTTATGTTGCCTTGTTCAGTTGTTGATAATCGATACACATGCTCAGTGAGCCATCTTTTTTTCTCACAAAAAATATTGGTGCACACCAGGGTGAAACACTGGGCCGATAAAGCTTTTATCCAACAAATCATTCAGTTATTCATTTAACTCATTTAGCTCAGGAGGAGACATTCTATAGGAGGGATAAATATGGGTTGTGTACCTGGTAGCATATCGATTGCAACATCAATTTCACATTCTGGCGGGATACCAGGGAGATCATCTGGAAATACATCCGGAGACTCATTAACCACCGAAATAGATAGGAGAATCGATGGTTCTACATCCATATCCTGAACTCGAACAAGATGATAAATGCAACCCTCAGTAATCATCCTTCTTGCCTTAAGATAGGAAATAAACCTACCTTTCGGCGCTATTGTATTACCTTTCCATTCTCGCACTGCCTCTCCTAGAAAATAAAATATATCAATCTTTGTCCAACACTAAACATTAGCATAACAAGACGCTAGTGATGAATAATTTTTCAGGCACACCTCATCCAATTCAAGATGTAAACGATCGTTAAGAAATATATAACCCCACAAATGAGTTAGGGTCGAATCCCATAAGGAGCGGAACGTGTTCAAATTCAATTAATAAGTATGAATGTGATCTAACTAGATATAGGAATAGAAATTATCTAAGAACGACATATAAACAAGTCAAAAAGGGTTGACACGAATGTCAAATGGTGGGTTTAAGTTTACAATTTTCAACTACAATGCAGTCACAAACAATTTGTAATAACAATAAGGAGAGAGACTCTCGGGATGTGATTGATTATAGGCAAATTTCGATATATTGGTAATTGAAACTACTAGTAAATAGCTAAATATCAGTGGGTAGGCTAGACTATAATTGAAATAGCTTCTCTCGAACAACTATTCCGCTTCAAGTGATTTTCCTCGAACATTAACAAGCATAGCAATTAAGAAGAACCCATAACCTTAATACATCTTCTCTCTCAAGCAAGATGGGTAGAATTGGGTTTAGGATTCACTCTCTCGAGCTGAACCCACATCAACCCAATAGCTACAAATCATTAATCAAATGCTTTGGTTCAAAAACCTTTCTCTCGAGCAAGCTAAGAAAACCAACTTAAAATTGCATTTACAACTACAATTCATAAATTAAACCTCATCTAATGATTAAACCCACTTTAATATAGAATTTAAACTAGTAATTAACAATATCCATAAACTAATTCAACCCATAATCACGTGATCACACCCCAAGAATTGGGATTTTTGCCGAACAACATAAAAAGTTAAAAATGGTTACCAAATCGATTAGCCATCAACTGGTAAGAGTAATTAAAAAATTACCATGCTTCAAATTGCAGAAAATTCGAAACCCACTTGCCAAATCTCCAAATTGAGTCTCAAAAAGCCTTCAAGTCTACTAAGAGACTATCAAAACTCAAGAGAAAATTGTTCTAGACTAATTCAGCGTTGTCCAACATATTAAAATAATTGTTCCAAATCTAATTTATAGTCGCCAAATATAAGCCACAAAGGGCCGTAAGGAGAAGTAAGTCGGGCACACCGAACCACTCGACGAACCGCCCATTGATCTTTTCCATTGCCTTTTTTCCTTGGCACTCAGCATCCTCAAGTTCTGTCTCTTGGGGCGATCTCTCTTTGCATCACAGAACTGCTCGGCGATTCGTCGACTGGTCGTTTTCATCACCGACTTGGTTTCTTCCCTCAGGGCTGGCACACTGGAACTTTAGGCAAGCAAGCTAGCCACTCGAAAAATCGCCAAGTGCTCTTGGCGATCATCAGGCTTGCCTTTCTTCAATTCTTAAGTTTGTTTTGTTCCTTTTTTCCTATTAGTGTCCTTGCTTTGTTCCTCAATCTATATACCTGAAAATTAAGGCTTTAACATCAGTTTATGGAACAAATTAAGCATTTGAGGACACTAAATCTAAAACAAAGCCCCAAATGAGTCCAAATCTTGGACTAATCAACACCCTAACTTAAACTTTTGCTTGTCTTCAAGTAAAATTATAGATCATCAGTTCAAAAAGGATGTCTCAAATAGTGTTGCATAAGACTCAACATGAATGCACACAACAAGCTTCAACTTACTCATGCAGTGATCAATTGTGCAGTCAAAGATTTAAACTGTGACTTACCATTATCAAAGATGCTCAAGTTCACAATACTTTCTTCAAATGCAAGTTCAAGCTCAAAAAAGGTACTCAAATGCCTTAAAAAATAATTCCATGTTCACACAAAGGTCTTCAACAATTTATAGTTCCAAAATTACATACGACTCTCACACTCACAAAGATGAACACATACATGACTTCACCCATAGAGTTGCCCATATTTTCCTATCAACATTCGTTTCAGCTCACTCAAGATCACAAAGGTCTTTTCACGGTTTGTAATGGGGCTAAGTGTAAAGGTATGGTCATTTAGGCTCAGTGACTGCTACCCTCATGAACTGTGATCTAAACATCACTTTTTTCCTTATCTTTAGCATTTTGATCATGCTCATAATTCACCCCATTATTCAACTTCAAATGGACTACCGGATACCCCATTTCTTTTGCAACTTCCACTACTTTATTTCACAACTTTTTTATTCTTTTTCTTTGCTTTCTTCTTTTCTTTATCTTTTTTTACATAGAGGGGTTCCATATTTTTCAAAAAAAATTCTCAAAGGAGGAATTTCTCACACTTCTTGACTTTCCTTCTCTTTTCACCACACCCAAACTTAGGCTTTTGTACTAAGTTGGCTATTCAAACAAACCACACGTCATGAGAGTTATGGGTGAATGGATAAAAAGGGGTTACAATTATTCAAGTTTCTTCCAAGAAAAGGATAAGGCTCAAGAGAGTTCAAGCAAGGTTCACACATCTCACAAGGTTGGCCACAAAAGAGGTATATTGTCAAATTGTTTCACTCTTCAAAATTGTTGCCTAAGATAATTTCAAGTGCTTGCATCACTTTGTCAACCAGACCAACGGGGGAAATTGTAGGTGTCATCACACAATGTTCAAAGTAATCTCATCACACAAGGCATTGGCATCAATTTCAAACAAGACTCCACACTATTTAGGTAGTGTGTAATGTTTATCACAAGAGACTCATTTGATAACCGAGTAGTCACAATGAGACGCTAAAAGTTCACACATTTTCTATGCAACTTAATTTGCCTCATCGTAGCCGCACATGTATTTCGTTCAATTAAGATCCACTTCCAATTTCTCAAAAGTGAAGAAACTTCAACTCTTCAAAGCTAAGGAAAAACTAGAGAAAACTGTCTCAATACTCAGAATTTGATATGAATAATAATAATAATTGTTAATTCCTCCTAAACTAATTGTTCAAAAATGTATTTATAGTCTCCAAAAATGTGTTGCGAGTAGCCACTCGGCGAAGTAAGTCGGGCTCGCTGATCAACTCGGCGATCTTCCCTTTGGTCATTTCAATCACCCTTTTTGCCTTGGCCTTCAGCATCCTCAAGCTTTGTACCTATGGTCGATCCAACACTGCATAGCGGAAGCACTCGGTGATCTTTCGTCTGCTTCTTCATCTCGCGAACATGGTTTTCTCTGTCAAGGCTTGGCACACTGGAACTTTAGGTGCTTAAGTATACATTCGACAACTCGCCAAGTGGACTTGACGATCACCAGGCTCTCTTTTATTCATTTTTTCAATTAGCTTCGTTCCTTTTTTAAAATTAGTGTCGTTGTTTTGTTCCTCAATTCATATACCTGGAAATCAAGGGTTTTACATCAGTTATAGACATAAAATAAGCATTTGAGGACACTAAATCATTGTAAATAAAGCTCGAAATGAATCCAAATTTCGGACTCATCAACACCCCAACTTAAACTTTTGCTTGTCCTCAAGTAAAACTCAAGTTCAGCAGTTCAAAAAGGGTGTCTCAAACAGTGCTACACAAGACTCAATCATGAATGCACGCAACAAGATTCAACTTACTCATGCAATGATCAATTTTTCACTCAAAGATTCTAGTTGTGACTCAACATTACCAAATATTCTCAAGTTCACAATACTTGCTTCAAATGCGAGTTCAAGCTCAACAAAGATACTCAAAAGCCCTCACACAAAGAATGATTCCATATTCACACTTAATGGTTCAACACTTTATAGCTCTGGAATCACATGCAACTCTCATACTCACAAAGATGTACACATGCATGACTTCACCCGTAGGTTTGCCCTTATTTTCCAATCAAAATTTGCTTCAGCTCACTCAATATCAAAAAGGTCGGCTGAGTGCAAAGATATGGTCATTTAGGTTCAGTGGCTGCTATCCTCATGAAATTTTCTATGAACAAAACTGTCTTTCCTTTTCTTCAACATTTTCGCCCATGCTCAAAAGCCACCCCATTGTTCACTTCTCATGGAATACTGGACACCCCATTTATCTTGCACTTTCACAACTTTTTCGTTCTTTTTTCTTTTTCATCCTTCTTTTCTTTTTCTCTCCTTTATTGTATGGAAGGGTTCCTTCTTTCTCAAAATCATGGATTAAAAGAGGTATTTCTTTGTACTTCTTGATTTACCTTCTCCTTTTGTCCCCCAACTTAGGCTTTTGGCCTAAGTTGGCTATTCAAAAAAACCACACTTCATGAGGATTATGGGTGAATGGATAAAAAGAGGTCTCATTTGCTCAAGTTTCTTCCAAGAAAAGGATAAGGCTCAAAGGGAGTTAAAGCAAAGTGAACACACTCACAAGGTTGGCCACAAAAGAGGTATAATGTCAAATTGTTTCACTCTTTAAAATTGTTGCCTAAGATCATTTCAAAAGCTTGCATCACTTAGTCAACCGGACCAACATGGAAAAGTTTAGGTGTCATCACACAAGGTTCACAGTAAGTTCATCACACAAGGCATTTGCACCAATATCAAACAAGACTCCACACTTTCACTAGTGCGCAATGTTCATCACAAGAGACTCATTTGATAACCAACTAGTCACAACGAGATGCAAAAAGTTCACATATTGTCTATGCAACTTCATTTGGCCTCATAGTAGCCGCACATTCATTTTTGTTCGATTAAGAGCACTATTCAAGTCATCGGTATTGATCATAACAGATACTCAAATTTGCACAAGAACAACTACAATTAAATACACAAGAGGTGGCAAACAATTTCAGAACGGTCCAAAAACCATTAGTAATTAAAACAAGGAGCCACAAGCTAAAACATCCACAAAGCAGTGCCAAAACATAATTTACAGCACAAAATCCCACTATATACAAAAATATAGTAAAAAAGAGGTAGGTATGGAAATACCTCACCCCACCACAAACAAAATCAATTTGTCCTCAAATGCAATAAAGTACTAAAAATCAATAAAAGTGACAGAGAGGGAGGTAAAGAGGGATCCTGTCTACACAGTCGCTCCATCTGTCTGGGCATCATTTCCTGGTGCAAAACTCTAATCTTTGGCATTAGTGTCCAGGGTAGTAGTAGCACTAGATCCGACCATGGTGATGTCTGCAAAATAAATCTGCACGGTTGAATCTATCATTGCCTCCTCAACCTCTGTCAGGCCCTCATAAGAAGCCTGCTCATCAACCACAAGCTTCTTCTCATCGGTCTCAGCCTCAGCCTCGGCAGCCGCTACCTTCTCAGCTCAAACCTCATCTCCGGTGGTAGCCAGAGGCACATCTATATCCGCTGGCTTATAAGGGATCTCCACAGTCCCAAAAATGATCGACATGTCGGTGGACTTTAGCTGGTCAACATCTCTTCTCAGCTCAGCATAACGTCCTTTAGAGCCGTCACCTCCTCGATGGACCCTTGGCCACACTCACAACCGATATCCTTACCGCAGGGGCATCAATAGTAGAACTCAATTGTGTCACATCATCAACAAGGGCCATCTCAATCTTGTCAGGAATGTGGCCTCAAGTCTGGAGGTGCGTCTATTAGTAGAAATGGGTTATATGCCCCATCCGTAGTAATGCAGCCTGGGTGGGTGGAGGTCGGGCAGCAGAACCAACAACAGTACCAAATCTAGGAGGCAAGGGAGCAGCGGAGGAACTGGGAGTAACAGAGGGGACATCGCTAGATATACGTGAAGGCCCAAGGGCCGGAGTAGGCAAAGGTGCCTCTGCAGTTAATGCCTCAGTATCCACAATCGGGGATGTATCCATCAGGGCTGCCTTCTTCTTCTCTGCCTCATCCTTCAAATACTCTGCCTCAATCCGCCGGATGTCGGTACAGGATGTGGGACTCACTTACACATCCTTATTCTTAGCTCTAGGCACCCGAGCTCGTCTACACAACTTGGTGATTAGCACCAGAAAGGGGAGGGAGGTTTGGCGCTGCTTGTCCCTCATAACCATCTTTTGTGCCATAATCATCCTCAGGTTCAGCCTTGTCTCATCAATGATGTAACCAAGATAGGGTGCTTTGGCATGGCGGAGAATTTACTCATTGTGGGATGGCATGATAGTACTGTTGATGAAGCCAAACTAGAAACTTGCGGCTATATTGAGGTCCCTCTTCTCAATGGGTGCTCCAACCTCGATCAACTTGGGAGTACCATAAGATATCAGGGGAGCCAACCACTTTTTCATATTCTCCAATGTTTTGTCCTGATCTTGTATTGACATTCATCCTCAATTCTTCTTGAACATTCCCAGACTGCATTGATAGCATCACTATCACACTTTACCTTTCTACCACTGACAACCACATAGTCCATCGGCTTGAAATTGGCGGCCTGCTTCTTCTCCTGTGGGACCAGGGCTCCGTAGGCGGTATAGAATTCTCTGACCCAATTTGGAACATAAGGGCCACAGGGCAGAGTGAATAGCTGGAACTTGTGAGACCTCAAACCGCTCATGATCACCGGGTATCTGTCTATAACTTTGTTAGTAGACAACCTTTTTTCCTCTATAATGGTCCTCAATTTCTCAATCTTCAGTCTATTCATAGGCCGCGGAGAAGGACCATGTGAATGTGATGCTGGGACCACAGCCTGTGCTGGAGCTGGTGGAGTAGTGGTGACCTGGGGAGTCCTGATCCTAGACGGATTGTTCAACCTCTTTGAACGCAGCTCCTCTCTCTGGGCTAATAGTAGCTCATCTTCAGGCTCAGAAGTGGCAGTCTGATGGTCCTGGTGTTCACCCTCACTCTCAGAAGTGGTAAAGTGAGTGGCATAGACTCCGTCACTGTCAGAGCTGGCCTCTGGTGATGCAGGAGCAGGAGCCTTTCCCTTCTTTTTTCCCTTCCCACATGTGGTGGGATGTTTGGTCATTTTTTCCCTGGATGTAGATGTATCCTCGTTAATAGTGATTCCTTTAGCCCTCTTGGAGGGAGGGATGTCTCTTCCTACCACTTTTGGTCTAGCCATATTTGCAAACACATCGTAAAGAGTTAAATTCATTTCAATAAAAGTTGCAGACAGGCTCGCTGAACCGATCAGTGAGTCACAAAATCACATTGCAGAAGGATTGGCTAAAAAAATCTCAGAAAAATTGGCATGTCGGTGATGGGAGGGTCCTTTAGGCGAATCGCCAACAGCATTCGATGAGAACAGACCAGCCCATAGAAAGTTAAAGTGTATTTTAAGGGTTCGGGGCACAGAAAGGGCGATCAAAGAACACTTTTGGCAAGTCACCGAGTGCACTCGGTGAACTCAGTTTTCTCGCTGAAAGTTACAGACACAAAACTTAACAAATGCAAGAAATTAAAGGCGGTAAAGGTAGATTCGGTGAACCGCCGAGTGGTTCGGTGAGCTCAACCCAGCTCGCCAAACTGCCCAACGTGCCTATTTTCATCCTGACTCCTAAAATTAACCCCGCAGCCCCTGAAAACAAAATCAAACCAAACACTAGAACAACTAGACTTAGACCCATATGCCCCCGGGGTACTCAGACTTCTCCCGGTTTGGCCAAAGATCGCCATTTAACGACTTACGCCCTTAGGAATGATGTCAAACGCTCCATCATCAAGCAAAATACGTCATTTAGCATGATTATGGGTTACTTAGACTTCACCCATCTAGAACCAACAATAATATAGCACAACCCAATAATTTGGATCAATTTTAAAGCACTAAATTTAGGAAATTAACAATTAGGCATTAAAGGCATGATATTCAAATTAAAATTGGGAAATAAACACACAAGCATGGATTCAGAGATGCCCAGCACACATCACTAAGATTAAAACAATTGCAAGAGAGTAAAATCACTAAATATGAGTTTGGGGTTTGGAAAACCAATTTTCAATGCCGATCAAATAGTTTGAAAAGCTAGGCGGCAAAGAATTCCAACTCCAAAGACACAATCGACAACTACCAAGTAGTAAAAACATAAAAATATGGGAAAATATAGTGCGGGTGTGATTTTGGGAAGTTAAAAAGTGAGAGAATGTGAAATAGTTTGAACATTTGAATTTTTGGCTTTTAAAACCGTCAAGTTCTCACCCTTTCGGCGATATTAATTGTGCTCACCGAACCACTCGGTGACACCCCGAGTGGGCCCTTACCTTAATGAGTTTTACAGGACCTCTAGTTAATGTGGGGGTCCAAACGGCGAACTAAGTCGTGATTGCCGACTGTTCGGCGTCACGCCGATTTCCTCCTATGCATGTCGAGTTTTATAGACTCCAACCTTAGAAGTTCTTGAATCAAAAGGTGGTCCAGGTCAGGCTCGTCGACCTCTTCGGCACTTCGCCGACTGGACATGTAGCTCGCCAACCTGCACTTTTCAAACATATCCTACACTTCAACCTGCAAAATCAACACACGATTATTTCTAAGACAAAAGAAAGAAAATAAAGACTTGGGTTGCCACCCTAGGAGAGCCTTAGTTAAAGTCATGGTATGACGCAAGTCTTCGCTCAAACCTTATTTTTGGGGTTGGCGATAGTGTCACTAAGCAACCCCTTGTTGTCTCGGGTTTAAATGAGATGAAATCTGACCCATTTGGTCTCCAACTGTTTTATAGAGACGGAGTGAGAGGTGACTTCTGGCTAAGGGTCGATATATCGTCCTTCATCTCTTTCGAGATTTTATCGGACCCCTCAACCTTGTTGAGGATACGAGAGATCATATCATCAGAACGACCACCCTCAGAATACTTTGGCTTCTGATGCTAGTGGGGAGGAATGTACATGTCCTTCTCCTCATCCCTTTCCTTCCAAGTAGGGTTACGATCCCTCCACTCTCTATCACTATCTCTCCAACCTTCATCCCTGTTCTAGCCTTGGTTACCACCCTACCTCGGGTATTTTGCATGATAACCACCTCCTCTGTTGGCTAGGAAGTTCACCTCCTCATTATACAATGATTCAAACTTGGCCTCTTCGGGGTCTGCACACCCGACACCCACAACATTGAAACTTCTAGCACCAGCTCCCATGACATTTCTGGACAAAATGTCAAGTTGGGTCATGATCATTGCCATGTTTTGGTCCCTCTATTGGTCTTTGAAGCTGCTCTTTGGTCAATTTAAATGTGAGAGGGGAGACCTGATCTTCGCGGGTGTACCAAGCCCGATGAACTTTTGTCATACCATCATAAAGCTGGGCTGCTATAATGTAAGGTTATTACATCAGACCTCCCAGAGAAAGTTGGTTAGCTACGCCCTTTTTCACCAAATCAAAGCTTCGGTAAATGTATTGCAGTAAAACGTTGTCGGGGAAACCATGAGTTGGGCATTGGAACACCAACTTCTTGAATCGTAACCAAGTCGCATGAATTGGCTCACCCTCAAAATCCTTGAAGCTTTGGATCTTGTCCCGAAGTGTCATCATCTTCGAAGGAGGGAAAAATCACACTTGAAATGTGATGTTTGCTTAATCAAGACACAACTTCTGATGCAAGTGTCTACGATCATGCAATAGTTTAGTAACCCAACGAAGGGTTGGGATCCTTCCCAAGATAGTGGTTTTTAGAATTAATAGAAAAATAAAATTTAGTTCTAACTAGTCGTAGCTAAAGACATTAACGATAAAAAACATTGTAAATTAAAGGGGGACACAATAGTGTCAATTAACAATGGGGTTTTGTGACTAGTGAGTAAAAACATCAAAATAAACAAGGATTTCTAAGTAATGAGAGGGGATCCTTGGGATGTGACGGGAATACGGGTTAAGCTAGATTATTGGGTACATGCTTTTGATAGAGAACTCGTAGAGTAACTATGACTAGGCTAAACTTTAAGGGGGATAAGCTCTCTCTCGAGCAACTTACCCCGTTTCAAGCGGGTTCCTCTCAGACACCCACTTGCAGTATAAAGAACAACCTCCGCCTTAACCCACTGAATCTATCGAGCTGAATTTATGGACATGTGACTAGGGTTCACTCTCTCGAGTTTAACCTCATGTTGACCCACTCGTAATGGCCATCAATATAGTGGTCTTAGTTTTATGACCTCTCTCTCGAGCAAGCCGAAAACACATATTTGAGATTATATTTGCAACTACAACCTCATTAAGTTCATCCACAACCACTAAACAAAATTACATTTAAACTACAAATAGACTATCAGCAACCACTAAACAAAATTACATTTAAACTACAAATAGACTATCAGCAATCAAGACCCAACAATTACCTTAACCCATATTTGCTAAATCACACCCCAATAATTGGGGGTTTTAGCCACATATGTATAAGAGATAGAAATTTATACCAAATTGAGCTCGTATTCAACTGGGTATGAAAATTTAAGTCTTCATACAGGCCAAAATTGAAGAATCCAAGAGACCCAAGTCCAAATCTTGAAGATGAAACCCTTTGGATCTTCAAGTCTTCAAAACCCTCTCAAACTTAGAGCAAAAATATCAAAAAGTACTATTCTATATGAAAATTATAATAATTGTTCGACCCTTAAAACTACAATTCTAACTATTATTTATAAGTTTTCACAGATTTGTGCTGCAGCGGATCATTCGGCGTCGTTAGTTGGAATCACCGATCAACTCGGCAATTCGCCTTTTGGTGTAGTTCATCGCCGTCTTGCACCAGCCTTTAGCATCGTCATGTTCTGGGTCATTGGGCGACATGGTACTGCTTCACGAAATTTCTCGGCGATACGCCGACTGCTCCCTTTTTCCATCGATTTGATCCTTTCCTTCAAGGCTCAGCACACTGGAACAAAAGGCGAAGAAAGACCCTTCGGCGACTCGCCAAGTGGACTCGGCGATACTCATGCCTTCATTTCTTCATTCTTTTCAATCGTTTCGTTCCTTTTTACGACGTAGTGTCAATGTTTTCCTCAAACTTCAAATACCTGAAACTTAAGGGTTTTCATCAGATATTGAGATAAAATAAGCATTTGAGGAAACAATTTCTATTAAAATATAGCCCTAAATGAGTCCAATTTGTGGACTCACCAACACCCCCAACTTAAACGTTTGCTTGTCCTCAAGTAAAACTTAAGTTCATCAGTTCAAAAAGGATGTCTCAAACAGTACTACACAAAAATCAATTATAAATGTACACAACAAGACTCAATTTACTTATGCAAGGATCAATTGTGTACTCAAAGATTCAAGTTGTGATACACCATTACCAAAGATTCTCAAGCTCGCAATACTTACTTCTCATGCAAGTTCAAGCTCAACAAAAGCCTTCGAATACCCTCAAACAAATGATGATTCCGTTTTCACACGCAAAGATATAACTAATTTAAAGTTCAGGAATTAGATACAACGCTCACACTCAGAAAGATGAACACAATGCATGCTTTCACCCATACGTTTGCCCATATTTTCCATTCAACATTTGTTTCGACTTTCGCAAGATCACAAAGGTCTTAACAAGGCTTTTAACGGGGCCGAGTGTAAAGGTATGGTCATTTAGGCTCAGTGACTTTTATCCTCACGAAATGTAGTGCTCTCAACACTTCCTTTATTTTTCCTTCATCATTTTCATTAGTGCATCGTAGGTCATCCTATTATTCTCTTCCCATGGATTGTTCAGAACCCTATTTCTTTGGTACTTTATTCCACTACTTTCTCTTTTTTTTTATTCTTTTCTTCTTTTTTTCTCTATCTCTTTTTTTATATATATATGGAAGGGTTCCATTTTTCTCAACACCATGGGTTAAAGGAGACTTTCCTTGCACTTCTTGACTTTCCCTTTTTCTTTTTCACCACACCCCCAACTTAGGCTTTTGGCCTAAGTTAGCTATTCAATTAACCACAATTGAAGAGGATTATAGGTAATGGATTAAGAAATGTCTTGTTTTCATCAAGTTTCTTCCAAAGAAAGGTAAGGCTCAAAGGGTGTTCAAAAGAGAATCACACTCTCACAGGGTAGGTCACAAAAGAGGTCTATGTCAAATTGGCTCACACTCTTAGAAGTTGCCTAAGATCATATCAGAAGAAAGTCTTACTTAGTCGACTGGACTTACAGGGTAAATTCTAGATGTTGTCATGCATGGTTCCAGGTAAGCTTATCACACAAGGCATCGACAATTAAGTCAAACAAGACTCCAGACTTTCGCTAGTGTGCAACGGTCATCACAAGAGAATCGATTTGATAAATGGCTAATCACAATGAGATGCAAAGAGTTCACATATTGTCTATGCAACTACATTTGGCCTCATCGTAGCAATACATCATGTTCGTTCGATTGTAAGCACTATTCAAGTCATCGGTATTGATAAAAAACGAGACTCAAATTTGCAAAGGAACAGCCACATTCAACACACGAGAGGTGGCACAAATTTTTGGATGGGTCAAAATCATTTTGAAATTTAAAATAAAAGAAGCCATAGGCTCAAACATCCACAGTATGTGAAACATAATTTTTAAACAGAACAACCCAAATACAAACAAAACACAAACATTAATAGCACACAAAGGTGGTCCTCACCCCACCATAAATAAAAACATTTGTCCTCAAATGCAAATAACACAGAATCTGAAATGTAAAATAAAGAAAGATAGAGAGGGAGGTAAAGAAAAATAATGTCTACATAGTCGCTCCATCTGTCTGGGCATCTGTGCCCGATGTGTCAGCCTGGAATTTGATAATGTCCCCCGGAGCTTCTTAAAAAGATAAAGCAACAGCTAACTTTCTAAGATTGTCCAAGTCATGAGCCACCAAAAAGGAGTGGATAGCTGTGAAGAATCCACGTCTCCACGAGGGAATGGTGGGGTCTCGGGGATTTGTTCTCTTGCTGGCACTGGGCTTTTTTCCCCATTATCCATTTCGGAAGGATTTGTTGCTTTTGTATTTTTTCTGTAATTTTTTGCTCTTGTTTGTCGGGGTGGCATATCTCTTCCAGCTATTTTTGGTGTAGCCATTTCTGCAAAGCTTCATGAAAAAGTTAGAAAGTATTTAGATAAAAGCAATGCAGTTCAATTGGAGAATCACTTCACCGAACTAGTTGGTGAAGCGTGAAACTACTTAGGCATATCATCGAGTGTAGTGCATGGAGAATACAAGGGTGCAGACAAAGGGCGAACATGCATTCTTTCGGTGAGGCGCCGAATGCGTTCGGCGACATTATGCTTCTCGATGAAAGTTATAGAATTCAACATCATATTTGGCATTAAGTTAAAGGCAAGATAGGGATTTAAGGCAAATTGCCGAGTGATTCGGCGAGCTTGACCCAACTCACCAAATGACCCAACATGCCTGCTTTTGACCCAACTTCCTTAATTCAACCCTGCAACCCCCGAAAACAAAATTAAGGCATGCACAACCCAAATTAGTCTTAGACCCAGTGACAATCATGCACAACCCACGATTTTCATATGATTTAAAGCGCAACCTTCAGGAATTAACTATTTAACTTAGCCAGGGCAAGATTATCGAATCAACATAGGCAATCAAATATTCTAATCCTACTAGAGAGGCCCAGCACACATCATCAAAGGTAGTGCTATTTCATTTGAGTACCACTTTCGAGGAAACGAACGTGGAGCTTGAAGTACCAACCTTTTTGCCGATCAAATGGATATTGAGATGCTAGGAAGTAATGTAATCCAACTCATCGCACAATTTGATACTAAAAATACTCTAGAAACGCAAAATATAGGAGCTAGCGTGCGGGTGTGATTTTTGGAAGACAAAAAGTGAGGGAAACTGAATGAATTTGAAAATTTTAGACCTTTCGCTTGCAAAACCATCCAGTTTTTGCTCATTCGGTGACATTAGTCCTGATCGCCGATCTATTAGTCATAACGCCAAGTAGTCATTTACCTCGCCAAAGTATACAGAACCTCCATGTTTTGAGGGAGTCCAAATGGCGGTCTCTGTTGGGATCGCCGACACGGTGATTTGCTGATTAGACATGTTGCTCACCAATCTGCACTTTTTGTTCACTCTCCACACTTCCATCTGCACAATCAACACACCATTATTTTATCAAAGAAAATGAAAGCAATAAATGGTTTTGGTTTGCCTCTCAAATAACGCCTTAGTTAACGTTGCGACATGACGCAACAGCGCCTCTAGGCGTCTTCCAAATACACCACTTCAACCAAAGAAATCTCTTGATAATTCACAAATTATAATTTCAGACGTTGACCGTTCACTTTAAATAGAGGTCCTTCCTAATCTTCAACTTCTATGGCACCATTGGTGAACACTCGCGTTACTCTAAAAGGTCCAGACCATTTGAATTTGAGCTTTCCAGAAAAGAGTCTAAGTGGAGAGTTGTATAGCAAAACCCAATCTCCTACCTTAAAAGTCCCGCTTGAGTATCCGAGCATCATGCCATTTCTTCATCTTCTCTTTGTAGATGGATGAACTTTCATACGATCTGAGTTTAAATTTATCCAGTTCGTTTAACCACTCTACCCTCTCCCTTGAAGTTTTTGACCAAACTAAATTTAAAGCTTTCAATGCCCACAATGCTTTGTGTTCTAACTCGACTAGCAAATAACAAGCCTTACCATAAACCAACTGATATGGAGACATACCGATAGGTGTTTTGTAAGGGTCCGATATGCCAATAGTGCATCATCGAGTTTCCTAGACCAGTCAGTTCTGTTGGCATTTACTGTCTTTGCTAGGATGCTTTTGATTTCCTGAATTGACACTTTGACTTGGCTACTTGTTTGGGGATGATATGGGGTTGCTACCTTGTGTTTCACCATATATTTGCTCAGTGATATTGAAAACCACCTATTGCAAAAGTGGTACCCTCCATCACTAATGATTTCCCTAGGAGTGCCAAATCTTGCAAAAATGTAGCATTTTAGAAATTGGACAACACTTTTTCCTTCGTTGTTTGGAAGTGCGATGGCTTCCACCCATTTGGAAACATAATCTACAGCAACCAAGATATATTTATTTCCAAATGAGCTCACAAATGGGCCCATGATATCGATCCCCCATACATCGAATAGCTCAACTTCTAAAATAAGAGTGAGAGGCAAGTCGTGCCTTCTAGACACTCCACCTTGCTGCTGACATTGAGTGCATTTCTTCACAAATTCATATGCATCCTTGTATAGGGACGGGCAGTAATAACCAATTTGGAGAACTTTAGCAGCAGTGCGAATACCACTATGGTGACCTCCCACTGGACATGCATGGCAAGCATGTAGAATTTCTACCGCTTCTTCTTCTGGAACACTCCTCCTAATAACATGCTCAGAACATTCTCAAAACATGTATGGTTCATCCCAAAAGTACTTTTTAACGTCGAACGTGAATCTCTTTTGTTGGTAAAAGGTCAGCTCATTCGGTATCAATCCACTCACAATGTAATTTGCAAAATCTGCAAGCCATGGTATAGGTTTGTGAGATATAGCACACACATGTTCGTCGGGGAAGGAGTCATTTATGTTGACCTTATGGTCGGCATCTTTCCTTCCTTCCAACCTCGATAAGTGGTTGGCCACTAGATTTTTGCTGCCTTTTCGATCTTTTACCTCAAAATTGAACTCTTGTAATAGTAGCACCTACCTTATCAATCTTGGTTTTGCATCTTTCTTCGCCATCAAGTAGCGGAGTGCAACATGATCAGTGTGTACTATTACTTTGGTGTCTTGCAAGTATGCCCGGAACTTTTCAAATGCATAGACCACTGCGAACAATTCTTGATCAGTGACCGTATAATTTCGCTGTGCACTATTCAGAGTTTTGCTTGCGTAATAATGTGGGTGAAATAGTTTGTTGCACTTTTTCCCCAACACTACACCCAATGACATACCTCTAGCATAACACATTACTTCGAAAGATTCGGACCAATCAGGACTGACGATAATAGGGGTGGATACTAATTTCTCTTTCAAACACATAAATGCGGCCATACAAGCATCATCAAAATAGAACTTCACTTCCTTTTCTAGGAGTTTGCATAGTGGGTGTGCAATCTTTGAGAAGTCTTTAATGAACCTTCGGTAGAAACCTGCATGATAATAGGGGTGGATACTAATTTCTCTTTCAAACACATAAATGCGGCCATACAAGCATCATCAAAATAGAACTTCACTTCATTTTCTAGGAGTTTGCATAGTGGGTGTGCAATCTTTGAGAAGTCTTTAATGAACCTTCGGTAGAAACCTGCATGCCCCAAGAAGCTGCGAATACCCTTTACTAAAATTGGCGGGGGTATTTTCTCAATTACCTCAATTTTTTCCTTATCAACTTTTAGCCCTTGTTGCGACACCTTGTGTCCTAGAACAATACCTTACTTCACCATGCAATGACATTTCTCCTAATTTAGGACCAGGTTCGTTTCCACGCATCTTTGAAGCACTTGCCCTAAGTGTGTTAAGCACTCTTTAAACATATCCCCTATGACTGAAAATTCGTCCATAAATACTTCCATAGAGTCTTCGACCATATCCGCAAACATAGACAACATGCAACGTTGAAATGTGGCTGGGGCATTACATAGTCTGAATGGCATTCTTTTAAATGCAAATGTTCTATAAGGGCAAGTGAGTGGTTTTTTCTTGTTCTTCCGATGCAATAGAGATTTGATTGTAACCAGAGTACCCATTCAAAAAACAATACCACCCTCTTTCTGATAACCGGTCAAGCATATGGTCCATAAAAGGCATTGGAAAATGGTCTTTCTTGGTCCATGAGTTAAGCTTTCGATAGTCCATGCATACTCTCCACCCAGTCACTGGTCTTGTCGGCAGAAGTTCTCCTTTTGCATTTGGGACTACGGTTATACCTCTTTTTTTCGGTACACATTGCACCAAACTTACCCACTTACTATCTGCAATAGGGTAGATCATTTCCGCATCTAGCCACTTGATGATCTCCGTTTTCACCACTTCTTGCATTGGAGAGTTCAATCTCCGTTGATGCTCCACACGAGGCTTACATTCACTGTTGAGCTGAATCTTGTGAGTACAGATGCCAGGACGAATTCCTACTATATCCGCTATTATCCATCCAATAGCTTTTATTTGCTTCCGCAGTACTTCAATGAGTAATTTCACCTGCCTTTCAAGAAAATCGGTTGCGATAATCACTGCTAAAGTATTAATAGCTCCTAAGAAGGCATATTTGAGATGAGAGGGTAGGGCTTTTAACTCCAGATATGGTGGTTCTTCTGCTGATGGCTTTGCAAGAGGACTTTCTCTGTTTTTCAGGTCGATTTCCAACTTGATTGGATTCCTTAAATATACTCCTAACCCTGATAAGGCAGCTACCACTTCTTCATAGCCTTGAACTTCAGATTCATCATAATTGGCAAGTACATATTCAAGGGGTTCATTCTTGTGCATTAAATGGCTCACATTTGCCACTGCCTCATCTATAACATCCTCAGTAGACACCACATGGATATTACTTGGTTGCTTCATGGACTTATAGATATTGAAGGTCACCTCATCATTGTTCACATGGAACTTTAATTTTCCGCTTTCGACATCAACCAATGCTCTCCCGGTAGTTAAGAATGGCCTCCCCAAAATAATGAGGATTTCAGCATCGATCTCACAATCTAGAATCACAAAATCAGACGGAAATATGAATTGATCTACTTTTACCAATATGTCATAGATTATCCCCACTGGGTTCTTGATTGATCAATCAGCCATAAGGAGTCTCATTGTGGTTGCCTTTGGTTCACCCAAACCATGTTGCTTGTATACTGCATAGGGAATCAAGTTAATGTTTGCTCCTAAATCGCACAAAGCTTTAACGAATTGGAGCATGCCTATTGTGCACGGGACTGAAGAAGTGTGCTTGAAACGTTAAATCAGTGTCGGCTAGGCACTTACCCTCGTGCTTCTTTCCACACTTAGTGCAATTAGACATAGGCAATGAAGATCCACTACCATTACCTCCTTGAGGCTTAGGGTTAGACACACTATCTTGGTTGAACTTAGGAGGAGCATTGGAGGAACCTTGACCGAAAAACTTTTGTCGGAATCTAGGATGACCTTGTCTATCGGACCTTGTGTTAGAGAAATTACCATCACCGGTCTTAGCCCTTTTTACCTCTCTAGATCTTTCCTTGAGTTTCTCCTCCTCAATTTGTTGTTCATGTACCATGATACGAGAGATTTCCATGTCATTATTAAGCATAGCGGTTCGACACTCTTTAACCATCATTTTGGACACACCCGAAAAAAACTTACTCATCTTAGCCCTTGAATCGGCAACCATAGTTGGAGCCTACTTAGACAATTGAGTGAACTTTATAGCATATTCCCTCACACTCATACTTCCTTGTCGAAGGTTAATGAACTCAAGAACCTTGGCTTCCCTCATCTCAAGGGAAAGAACCTATCAAAA